>CAUYQV010116854.1:0-28267 GCA_963574575.1 Galagoides demidoff
GGCGCCCGCCACAACGCCCGGCCATTTTTTGGTTGCAGCCATCATTGTTGTTTGGCGGGCCCGGGCTGGGGATTCGAACCCGCCACCTTAGGTGTACATGGCTGGCGCCTTAGCCGATTGAGCCACAGGCGCCGAGCCAATCCCAAGAGTTTGAGGTTGCTGTGAGCTGTGACGCCACAGGACTCTACCGTGGGCGACAAAGTCAGACTCTGTCTCAAAAAAATAAACAAAATAAAAACAATTACCTCACTAAAAAATAATCTTGTGACATTTAAATACTTTTTATTAAAGTACATATTGCTTCAGCCAAGGATCTCTTCTCTGTCTTTTCACTTATGAGTCACGTTGAAAACTCTTAATTACAACAACATTCTGAATCGATGTAACTGGCATAACCCAGGAAACTGCATTTCAACCATCACACAGGCAAGTCTAATGGTGGGGATCCGAAGGACTGTTTTAATAACCGCTAGGAGGCAGTAGAGAGTCGCGGTGAAGAATGTGGGTTCTGCATTCAGACTAATTTACAATCTTGTCTCAATCACTTACTTATTCACTGTACAATCGAAGCTTTCTATGCCTTGGATTCTTCTTCTGTAAAAAGGTGGTGGTGCTGATAGTACTGACCTCATCAGTTTGTTATGAGGATTTTAAAAAAATAACATATGGAAGACCCTTAGCACAATAGCTGGCACCCAGAATGAGCTGTCATTGTTCTGAGTGACAGGTGGTACTCTTGCAGTGCTGTAGCAAGAGGGTCTCTTTCATGAAGAGTGAGCTGTGGCTCAGATCTAGAATTTCATGGGATAGAAATACACCTATTTCCATGTTCGTTTCTAGAGTTCTTTTCTTCCCAGGTGCTTCACAGTAGACTGGGCAAACCTCATACAATCAAACAGAGCAGGTGGGCTCTGTGTGTGTGTGAGAGAGAGAGAGAGACAGAGAGAGACAGAGACAGAGAGGTGAATATGCAGGAGTAAGAAGGCAAAGATTTTGATTTATAGTCATAAGAAGCTGACAATCTGTCAAGTACATAACTCTCAAAAGAAAAGATCATCTCCACTTATAAACTTGGTCACGGGTATGAGCTATTTGTAGTAAATTATTTCCTGTTTCATGAAAGGTTATGGAACTCTGAATTTGTGTGACCTCTTTTTAAATTGTGTGGGAGAACGCAGAAAATTATACCACTTCTTTTGTATACTGTACATACATAAAAACACACATATTTATATCAGAATTTGGAAAAATCCACAGAATTCATCATTTGCTGAAGAAAGGAAGTAAGTGAAGGTCCATGCCTTTGTATGTGATGGTGTTTATTAATAATCATTTTACAGACAAGACAGTTGGGTTTATTCAGTTTCCTAAGGTGACATGGAAAGCGCAAGAAAAGTGACTAGAATATGGGCTTCCTGCTGCATAATGTAAATACTCACCTTGTTTTTGGTGACAAAGGCAGGGCTGGATAAATTGGCACGGAAGGTGATAGATGAATTCCTAAACAAAATGTGGTCTATACACACTATGGAATATTATTCAGCCTTAGAAAGGAAGGAAATTCTAGCATATGCTACCAACCAGATAAGCCAAGAATACATTATGCTAAGTGAAATAAGCTAGTCAGAAAGAGACAACTAGGGCAGCGCCTGTGGCTCAAAGGAGTAGGGCGCAGGCCCCATATGCCACAGGTGGTGGGTTCAAACCCAGCCCCGGCCAAAAAAAAAAAAAAAAACTGCCAAAAAAAGGAAAAAGAGACAAATATTGCCTGATTTCACTTATAGGAGGGATCTATAGTAGTCAAGTTCATAGAGACGAAGAGTAGAAAGGTGGTTTCCAGAGTCTGGAGGAAAGGGGAAAACAAGGAGTTATTTAATGGGTACAGAGTTTAGGTTTGGGGATATGAAAAGTTGTGAAGATGGGTGGTGGTGAGGGATGCTTGATAATGTCAATATATTTAACATCACAAAACTGTATACTTACAAACATAGTAAAATGGTAAATTTTATGTTTTGCATATTCTACCACAATAAAAAATGACCACAAAAAATTGGCATGGGATGTGGGGACTGGGAGTGTGTGGTGGGGCAAAATAGACTTGAAAGAAAACCACCATCATACTTGAAGAATCTGGGAAGCTGTCATTGGCATCCTTTGGACTTTTCAGGCAAGGGAGGTCTGATACCTCCTGGGTTTAGAGAGGCTGGTCATGTTCAGTTAGTTCCCAAGGAGTGTGTATGATATAAGTAAATTGGTCACAGGTTTTGCAGATTCAGAAACTTGCTATGTTGATATGCTGAAAATGGCTTCACCTGTCACAGGCAGACGAGGCATGGACCTAACTCCCAGACCAGCGCAGAAAATAAAAATGCCAACACTTGTTTACCAATTGATACCGAGAAACTTCCTTTGTAAAGAGTGTGATGAGCATGGAATGAGGAATGTTGTGATACAGGATGATGTTAATGGGTGATGTCATGGAGCCTTTGTGAAACAGATATGCCCATCTCCATGTGTACAGCTGCTGCATGGAGCAAAGCTGGCCTGACTTCCTGTCTCCTGGGATGCTGATGGAATCCACTGTCCACATTAGCCTGCATTTCCATTTCTTCTGTCTTCATAGGGGATCCAGCTCCTCTAATGAGTTTATCTTTCCTCCCTTCCTTCCTTCTTTCCCTCTCCCTCCCTCCCTCCTTCCTTCCCTTCCATCCATCCTTCTTTTCTTCCCTGTTGCCCTGAATAGAGTACTCTGTTATCATAGCTCACAGCAATCTCAAATTCTTGGGCTCAAGTGACCCTCTTGCCTCAGGCACCTGAGTAGTTGGAACTACAGGCACCCACCACAACACTAGCTATTTTTAGAAACAGGGTCTCAAACTTCTGTGCTCAGGCTATCCACCTGACTCAGCCTGCCAGAATACTAGGATTACAGATGTGAGCCACTGCTCTCAGCATGAACTGTTATTTCTATTAATGTGTTAATTACCTTCCTTCAGTCAGTTTGTAGTCAAGTCTTTGTTTGAGGGCTGCTTTTTAAAAAGGTGACTTTATGTCTCTTTGCATTAATCTTTTTTTTTTTTTCTTGAGACAGAGTCTCACTTTGTTGCTCTCAGAAGAGCGCTATGGTGTCACAGCTCACAGCAACCTCTAACTCTTGGGCTCAAGTGATTCTTTTGCCTCAGCCTCCCAAGTAGCTGGGAAATACAGGCACCCGCCACTACGCCTGCCCGGCTATTTTTAGAGACAATGTATCACCCTTGATCAGGCAGGTTTCTTTTTTTTTTTTTTTTTGAGACGGAGCCTCAAGCTATCCCCCTGAGTAGAGTGCCATGGCATCACAGCTCACAGCAACCTCCAACTCCTGGGCTCAAGCGAGTCTCCTGCCTCCGCCTCCCAAGTAGCTGGGACCACAGGCGCCCCGCCACAACGCCCGGCCATTTTTTGGTTGCAGCTAACATTGTTGTTTGGCGGGCCCGGGCTGGGGATTTGAACCCGCCACCTTGGGTGTACGTGGCTGGCGCCTTAGCCGATTGAACCACAGGCGCTGAGCTGATCAGGCAGGTTTCAAACCTGTGATCTCAGGCAATTCACCCGCCTCGCCTCCCAGAGTGCTAGGATTACAAGTGTAATCTACTTTTTTAAAGAGTATATTGCAGATTGTGTGCGAAAACTCCACACTGTACCCCAGAAGTGCATTAATGTACATAGTTACCATTCAATAAAAAAAAAAAGTATATTGCCCAGGTGGTCTTGAACTCTTGGTCTCAAGGGACTCTCCTTTCCCTGCTCCTGAGTAGCTGGGACTGCAGGTGTGCACCACTGCACCCTGCTTAAACTATTATATTGTACACATGCTTTTAAAATGTATGATTCTCAGCAATTTTATGTCTCTATTTCCAGAGTTTTTTCAGGGTAATTTTATGATTGACTCCACTTACCATTTAACATGCCAAAAAGACCTCACTTAATATTTTTTTTCTTGAAGCAGTCTTAAATATACGTCAAAAATATAATGTATTCTTGATATTTGTGTACAAATACACGTAAGTTCTAAATAGGGTAAAGGAGCTAACAAACATTAGATAACCTCAAATATGATCTGTCAAGATGAAAATACACCCATATATGTTTGCTATTTTGGTATAATAATGGAGAAATTCCAGCACACGAATCAAACAGGATATTGCAGATTCTAAACATGAATCCAATGTACTATCAAACCGTATGTGGATAACTTACAATTTTTCCTAAAGGTTTCTTTCATTGAATAATCATGATAACATTGTAGATGTGGTGAAATTATTTATAAATATGTCTCCTTATAAAAGAAAAAGGTGCACATAATAACCTAAAACAATTTGTTTAAATTGTAAGATGTCTGAAAAGCAGCAAATCTAGCTCCAACATCATTTACTGTTTTCGTTTAGAACAGATTTTTCCTGGAGAGAGAGCAGCCTCTACTATCTTCATATATAAAAACTATCCTTTATCACGGTTCCTGAGCAAAGCCAGCTTCCCTGGGCCCCTGGCCTGGTGTGAGAGGGGGCAAGTGGTATTTGAAAGAGGAAGATTCTTCTGGTGGGGGAAAGCTGCTAACTTCCAATGCCAGCTCCTTTCACATCTCAAACTTTTCAAGACACTTGAGCATAGAAAGTTAGAAATAATGATTCTATTGTAGAATAACTTAATAGCTGTGTTCAATATTGATTTTGTCAATTTTAGGCAACTGTATGGAACAAAGACTGCTTGGTAAGGGGAACCCATAATGAGAGATGAAAACTGTAGGGGGGCGGGTCTCACGATGCTGTGGTTTTGGTTATCTGATAGCCAAATGCCTTTCCTCTGATTGAATGACTTGTGTATGCAATAAATTTGAGGAAGATCCTAGGCTAGGTTGTAAAACAAGCTCAGATTAGCCGTGGCTATTAAAAAAATCAATCAAGGTTTTCACCAGAGAAGGGAGATAGTGTTGTCAGATTTTCAGGTTGGTTAATTGCTCAAGTATCCTCTTTCATTAAAGTATCCTTCCTCATTTTCTGACCAGTTTCTGGTTGCGCAAAAATAAAATAGTGGTCTTCTTTCATGCCAACAGAGATGTGGTTGTTTATTCTGTGGTACATTACGCAAACTCTTTAAGATCACTTATGTTTGCACGCACGCACACATACACACATTTGGTGTATTATATCTAGATTTTAAGTTTTAAAAGCTGTTTCATTGTACAGTGCAATTTTTCATTTTAAAATGCGTTTCATATAAACCATACGTTTAAATATTTCATACTCGCAAACGAGAGAGACTTTAGAATTTCAGAACACAATGGCATGAAGTTACAAGATGCATCGGGCAGAGAGGAAGCAGTTATTTGAAGATCAAACCCACATACATAGGGAGACAGCAATTAAGAGGCCCAGGTTAGAGCTGTTTTGGAAGTGTATTTAAAATTAGATGAAAGATATTTGTACCTTTGAAAATGCCCTAGAAACTGAATGAAAACAACAGCTCTCTTTTATCAGAGCTCTGAGTCATAGACCTGCTATTAGAAGGACCTTACTTAGTTGAAATAAATATTTCAAAAAATGCATGCTTTTGTTAAAGTAGCTTAAGCTATTATCCATGCAGATTTATTTTAAGGATCCTGGAAGCAGTTCCAATTATGGACAACCTAAACAAAGGTGACAGATTTTATAGGTAAAGTAGCTGGGACTACAGGCACCTGCCACAACACCCAGATATTTTTAGAGATGAGGTCTCGCCCTTGCTCAGGCTGATCTTGAACCTGTGATCTAACCAAGTCACAGGAGGGTGTTAAATCTAAATAGTAAATTTCCTTAAGATGCTACATATGACTTTTGTTTGATACCAGTTGTACTACCATCAGAATGAATCTATTTAAGATCCATCAAGTTCAAGCTACTTGGACAAGCTACTTCACTGGCCATCTATTTTAAGTGTAGTCTCATAAAGCACAAATTCCATTTTGAAATCATGAAGAATTTTGTGCCTTGAAAAAAGACAACTTTTGTGGTACAAAAATACATATTAAAATAACTAACATATAATTCTGTTTGAGAAACTGATTAGTCTGGTGGCACCTGGGATTTAGCTAAGTAAGCATTAGATCAAAGGACTCTTCTTCTTTTTTTTTTTTTTTTGAGATGGAGCCTCAAGCTATCCCCCTGGGTAGAGTGCTATGGCATCACAGCTCATAGCAACCTCCAACTCCTGGGCTCAAGCAAGTCTCCTGACTCCGCCTCCCAAGTAGCTGGGACCACAGGCACCCGCCACAGTGCCCGGCCATTTTTTGGTTGCAGCCATCATTGTTGTTTGGCGGCCCGGGCTGGGGATTCGAACCCGCCACCTCAGGTGTACGTGGCTGGAGCCTTAGCCGATCGAGCCACAGGAGCCAAGCCCAAAGGACTCTTCTTAATGGAATTTGTATTGTATGAGGCTAAGTTTAAAATAGATGGCCAGTGAAGTAGCTTGTCCAAGGAGAGCTCAGCTCACTTCAGCCTTATAGTTCAATAATAACAACCATAGCTACTACCTGAGAGCTGGCTATATAGAGGGCATTGTGCTGTCATTGTGCTGTCAGTGACCCAGACATGACCTCATTTCTTTTTCTTCAAAATTCCAAGTGTGTGAGAGACTGTAATTTCTTGCATGCCATTATGCTCTGAGGAGGACTCTATTTCTGTTCTGACAGTCATTCTGGAACGTGGGCAACTTGTAAACTTTTAAGCTTACCAAAGGGATGTCAGAATGACACATTTCCTCAGGGCAGCTTTCCTTAAACAGTCTCTTCCCCTCTCCCAGCCCCAATGAAGTCAGCCCTTTCCAAGTTCTCCTAATAATACACAATTCCTTTCTAGCACTCTGCAGTTTGTAATTATATATTCATTGCATGATTACTGGTTGGGTCTGCTTCCCAACTGGATGGTAAGCTCTATGAAGGTGTTTATTGTGTTTATTTTGATTTTATTCAACCATATCCAAATGCCTGGTACATTGTATACACTCAGTAAATGTTTGTTGAATATGTGAAAGTGTTATTTCTTTGTCTTTCTGGTGCTATTCCTGACGTGAACTGAAACAGGTATGAGATTGATGGGGGAGGGAAGCTGTGGGAATTCAGAAGTTTCTTTAAGCAGGTGAAAGGCTAGTACAGAGGTAGATATTAGATTATCAAATATGAAATGTCTAATTTCAAATAAAAAAACTGAGATTATTATATCTCAAACAGAAAGTTAATGAGGGTACATGTTTAAAGTACTGTCAACCGTTCTGCCATATTAAAGGTAGCTTGTGTTTCCCAGCAATAGAGAATAGCCTGGAGAGTGGGTGGTGATGAAATCATGCAAGGAGTTTTCCACAGCTTGTTGAGAATCAAGTATTTTTCCTTGCAAGAAGTGGTCCAAAGCCTGGAAGAAGTGGTAGTGAGTAGGGCAACATCTGGTAAATATGGTGGATGACAGAGAAGTTTCCAAGGCCAGCTTCTGTAGTTGGAGCCGCAGAGTTTATGCATGATGTGACTGAGTATTGTCTTGCAGGGTTGGCCTGTTTCTATTGATTAATCCCAGCTGCTTAACCACAAGCATCCTTATCATGTTGTCCTGTTGGTTGCAGAAGACATCTGCTATAATCAACTGACCAGGTTTCACGAAGCTGTAGTGGATAAGACCAGCGCTGGGTCACCAGACACCATTAGCTTTTTTTTTGGTTTTGGATTACGTTTCAGCGCTTTATATTTATCTAACCATTGTGCTGAATGGTCATGATTGTCAAAAATAATCCGGTGTAGAAATGATTTGCTTTTATGTTGTGACAACAAAGAAAGGCAAGCTTTTAGACGATTTCTCTTCTGATGCTCATTTAATTCTTGCAGAACCCAACTATCCAGCTTGTTTATCTTGCTGATCTGTTTCCAGTGGTCCAGCATTGTTGGTGTAGTAACATCGAACCTTGCTGCTAATTCCCACGTAGGTTGAGAAGGAGTCTCTTCACTACAGCTTTCGGCTCATAATTGTCCACCTTGGTCTCAGGTCACCTACGTGGCTCATTGCCAAGATTAAAATCACCAGAACAGAACTTTTCAAATCATTAACATGCTATATGTTAATTAGCCACATCCTTTCCAATCACTTTTTTGAGCTGTCTGCCCAGCATTGGTTCCAACTGCATAAGTTTCAAACTCATATTTAAAAAGAACATGGATTTTCGGCTTACACATGGTTTCACAAAAATTGCTCTAAAAAATTATGAAAGGTAATCACAAGCCAAAATATATATTTGAAAGAATGAGGATGTGCCTCCATAATAAAAATAAAACAAGAACTGTCAAAATGAAATGTCAAAGATATCAACTGTCACACTTAGTGCTTTAGGAAATCGGACACTTCATATTTAATAACCTAATAGTTAAGCCACCTGAGAAGAATTTTCTACATCACAGGAGAAAAGACCTTCTTGTTAAAAAGACAGGCATCCTTAAAAAGTAGATGATCTGAGTTTGCTGCTTGATTTTGTGTTCTTAGGTTCAAATGTTTTATAATTCTGTGTTTTATGTTCCTTTCCCCCACTCTCTTAGTTTGAAGTATCGTGAAGGGGTCTAAGGATAGACACATTATTAAGAGAAGCTATCAAAATGGGTTTTAAGAGAATATTTTATGGAGCGTAACTTTGCAGACAGCAAAGTCACATTAGACAGAACGTCCTTGTTTGATAACGTTAGCTGATGTTTCACAGTTTATGAAGTTTTCAGCTCATCGATTCTCACAGCTGTCTTGTGAAGTAAAGAATCAAGGCTTTCAATTTATGGGTGAGAGAAGGGTGGCTCAGAAGAGGTTGATGTATGCAAGTTTCTTGAGTGTTTGCTAGGTGCTGAGGCCCTACACTAAGTCCTCTATATTTAGAGCACATAAATATTATCCTCATCACGTCCTCACGAGATAGGTCACCATAATTATTATTTTCATTTTATAGATGAGGAAACTGAGACTTGGACAGGTCATGTAATTCGCCTCAAATGGCATAATCAAGAAGCATAAAGCCAGGCTTCAACGCCAGATAGTCTATCTCAAAAGCGCAGATGATAAATGACTATGCTAATAAGTAGCACTGGTAGTTCTCCAGTGGAGTACCCTGTGTTATTTTTATTTGCTACTACAGGTCTTCTGACTCCCGGTCCAATTCAGGCTACTATTATTTATTTTTTAATTTTATAGGTCATGCATTAAAAAGGCTACTATTTTTTTTGGCCCGGGCTGGGTTTGAACCCGCCACCTCCGGCATATGGGGCCTGTGCCCTACCCTTTTGAGCCACAGGTACTGCCCTGCTACTATTTTTTTTTAACCTGTTAGCAATTTCACCCTGATTTAGAATTTATCACTTGGAGGCCACAGTAATGTCATTGCATTTGATTGAAATTATGTCAACTAAATTCTGACAAAAATCCCCTATATTTATTAATTTTAAAAAATTATTAAGGCTCGGTGCCTGTAGCTCAGTGGTTAAGGCATTGGCCACATACACCAGGGGTGGCGGGTTCGAATATGACCTGGGCTTACTAAACAACAATGACAACTACAACCAAAAAATAGCAGTGCTTTGTCATGGGCGCCTGTAGTCCCAGCTACTTAGGAGGGTGAGATAAAGGAATCTCTTAAGCCAAAGAGTTTGAGGTTGCTGTGAGCGGTGATGCCACAGCACTCTAGCCACAGCGGCACAGTGAGACTGTCTCAAAAAGAAAAAAAATTATTCAAACTTTTTAGATGTGCTTATTGCTTAATAACCACAGGACACGTTCTATTGAATATATTGGAAAAAACTTGCATTTTTTGCTGAAAGTGTACAAAACATTATAAAGAAGTATAAAAAAAACTTTCCATGAATCATGTGATTATATGAGTTCTTTTAGACCATTATCTCTTCAGAGAGCTAAAAATGACCAACAGTGGCAAGAATTTTTTTGTGTCCTCAATAGATCCAAGTTTCTTGCCCCATGGGTTCTTTTAACATTATACTTCGTAATTGAAAGGAGAACATGAAAATGCTATACTTTGTAACTTAGAAGAACAACAAAAGCCCTTGCCTAGAGATCCTAGATAGGAAAGTGATTCAGCCAAAAATTTGGGCCTATGTGCACAGAGCTGTGATTCAAGTTAGAGTACTTGAGGTCTTTCACCAGAGAGCTTTGGGCAGAGGGTTATTTATGTGTCTTTTGTACATAACTGACTGCATTTCAAAGCCACATTAGAAAGAATATTGGTTCATCTTTGGCTTTTTATATTAGGTGTGCCTCTTCTCCTCTCCATTATGGATAATTGAGGTTTTAACATACAGTAGTAACATACTCGTAGATGAAGGAAGGGGGCAGTCCCTAAGGGCAAGCTGAACTTCTGCTTAGTATATTTACTCTTGCTGTTTTCCTTCCTCCTCAGTTGTAATTCAGGAGGCTCTCTGAGAAGAGAGAGACAGCAAAGCTTCTTAGATGGATCGAAGGACCATGAGCTGGGATACCAGGTTCTATGAAAAGGTCTGCTATTAAATTTGCTTTGCTACCTTTTGGCAAATCATTTGATCATGTTGTGCTTTAGTTTCTTCCTGCGCTTGCTAAAAGTACATAGCATGTATTTGAGTATTTTATGATTGTTATGGAGTATTTTGAATGTATGAGTGATTTATTGTTCCAGGTCAGCTGCTCAGGTACAAACCAAAATCTGTTCCTTTGAGATGCTCGGGTTCATGGCAGTCGACTAACCCCAAATCTTTTTGACTGCAGCAGCCATCTACCTTTCTGTCTCCTTTGTCTTCAGAAATGAAATATGCCATTTTTATGCACTCCGGATGCTTTTGCCCCCACTTTGAAAAGATGAAGGTGTGCTTTGGGGATAGAGCTACTTTATCTGTGACATTGATTCCAAGAAGACAGACCGGAGAGGTGATAAAATAAACAAACGGTTATTTGGACTTGCTACTATAGTTCCTTTTTGATGGTTTGGGCCAGCACCACTAGAGGCTTGAACTAAATTTAGTAGGGCATAGACTGTTTGGGGTTTTGGCAGGAAGCAGCAGTCAGGAATCATACTAAAAAGAGAGTACACAAAGTACATCTCCCCCACTGTGACCCACCTTTTGTTTTTTGGTTTTGGTTACAGCCTGTCACATTAGGCAAGACATTCCTGCTAGCCAAAGGTGCCAAGCTGAAATTCTCAGAAGCTAATGTGTTGATGGGTAAGGAATGATTTTGTTCCCCATATGTAGATCACCACCCTACAGATTCTTAACATGTGAAATCCCCGAAGTGCAACATGGAATTAACCAAAAAGTTTATTTCTTTTGAATTGAACTAAAATAAAATGCATTTACATTATTTCTGGTGCAGCTAAATTAAAAACATTTCCCAAGAAAACCTAGGAGAGTATTATATCATTAAAGTTAGAGGCCCCATGAAATATGTTATTTCTTAGTTGCTTGAGTTGCAGCAGGAAGAACTGCAGACACAGGAACACAGCGTAACCCTTCAGTTTTGAAACACTTCTAGGTCTCTTCGTGCTATAAATGATCAAAGAAACTTCCGAGTAAATAATCACTGCGGGAGCTGAGTTCACATGAGGAGTGTTGGATCCAACTTCCGTTTGTTAGTTCAAGGAAACGAGGCAGCCAGGGATTCTAATTTGGGGTCTTCATTCTTGGGCAGGGTCATCAATACACCAAAACGCTACTTTTGCGTGTCCCAGCTGCAGTAGCTTCCACCAAAGGCAGAGCTGTCACTCATGCCTTCTAGAAACATGTAGCCAGCAACTTGTCACATCTGAGGAACAGGACAGGCAGGTAGTGGGGGTGGAAAATGAAGAGGAAGGATTGGTGGCATCCTTTCTCCCTAGATTCTTCCCGTAGAGCGGGGTGGAGGCCCTTGGGGTGGGGTTCTGGCTGGTCGGCTATAAACGCAAACTGGAAAGTACTAAGCTGAGCTAGTAAGAAGAACTGACAGCCTTCGTCTCTGGGAAGGACTTGGGTCAGGATGTATAGGGGGGATGAGACTCCCCCTCTTCAATGCCGGGGCAATCCGCACAATCAGGTGAAGGTCCGGATGGGGAGTAGGATGACAGGCGAGAGGTAGCGATTAAGATGAGAAAGAACAGAGGTCCTTCGGGCACACCTTGAGTGGGGGACAGGGAGGCTCCAGTTACCGCCTTAGGAAGTGATCGCCCCAGTCCTAAAACAATTAAAACCACCTTGGCCATTGCGGGAGACCGAAGCCGACTCCGGAGGCGGGAACGCGCGCCGAGCGAATGCGCGCTCCCTTTGTCCCACCCAGCGGCCAGCCTGCTCATTGGACGCAGGGTGCGCGCCCGGAGAGAACGCGCCCCAGCCACTCCTGCGTGTTCCGGGTGGAAACCGGCACCGGCGGTCTGGCGTTCCGCAGGCGGAAGGGAAGGGGGAGGTGACAAGGCTGTGCGCTGGCTGCTCCTCCCCATCCCCCGCCTCGGCCCTGAAGGGGCTGGATGGGCAAGTTGGGCGCAATGGCTCGAGCCCGGGAGGCGGCGGCGGCGGCCGGAGGCGGCGGCGCCTCCTCCTCCTCGCCCCGGCGCCGGCGGTGATCGGAGCGAGCGGCCGCGGCCCCCGATGAGACTGCTGGCGAGCTGGCTGTGCTTGAGCCTGGCGTCCGTTTGGCTGGCGCGGAGGATGTGGACGCTGCGGAGCCCGCTCACCCGCTCCCTGTACGTGAACATGACGAGCGGCCCCGGCGGGCCGGTGGCGGCCGCGGGCGGCAGGAAGGAGAACCACCAGGTACGGGCCAGGGCCGGGGCGAGGGCCAGGGCGGGGGCGTGGCGGCCGGGCCTTCCCGCGCTCGGCCTGCTATTGTGCGGGGCGGCTGTACCCGCGCCCCATGGCTCTGACCCTTCAAAGTTTTTCCCGTGTCTTGCCTGCTGGGCATCCGCTCCACGATCCCGGAGCTCCCAACTCCACTCTCGCTGTGCCTTTTGTTCGGCGGCGCAGGCGGAGGACAGCCTTCCCTTCCCCCTCCCCAGGCCGGAGCGTGGGCGCCCCGGAGACCCGCATTGTTCCCGGGTCCCAGGCGGTGGTTGTGGACGCTGGGTCCTCTTGGCGTCAGCGCCCGGCGGCAGGACAGGAGGAACTTTGGGGCCGGCGCGTGGCCAGGGGCACCCATCTGGCAGCTGGGCCTGATACAGAAAAGACACAAGCAACCCCATCACCGGCTACAAGCTTTCTAACACCTAAGAACAAAACGAAAAGCCAGTCCCCTTTTTTGTCTAGTTGAATCCCTGAACATACAAAGGATCATAAAGAAATTTAACCGTGCCTCGTGAGCCATTTAATTCTCTGGGGTTATTCGGGTGACATTTTCCGTAAGCACTTAAAAAATGTGTTTGACAGGTCCTCGCTCCCATCCTGCCGAGCTTTCTCCTTCTGCCTAAGAGAGGTCTCCTTTAAACTTCGATTTAGTTAGCTTACTGGAAAGATTGTGATGCAAGTTTTACGGGAAGGGTTTTTTAAAACAGAACCCGGCAGGAGCGAATTCTTTTAAGAGTTGTAGTTATGGATCGTGAGCAATGTGATGTGACCCATTAGGTAGTCTTTCATTAGCTCAGCTTTGTGCCACTTAAAGAAACATGTTCAGGTCGGCTGTAGAATTGAGTGACATATTTCACATTTGACCATAATGTAGTTTGCAGTTAACAAACATTACATTCATTGAAAAGAACCTTTTGAACTCTGCGAGAGTGTTGACTTCTAATAATAGCGTTTATAGTACATTTTGCCTTCCAGAGAGCAGTAACTAATTGTGCCCCATATCCTCTTGTGTCTCATCATTTTCATATATTTCTCATTTTCCTATGTTACTGATTATGCCAGGTGTTCAGAGAATTTACCCAGCTTGATTTCATGTATTTTAATGAGGGTAAAGAATTTTGTAAGAAGAAGAGGAAGGAATTTATAAAGGAAAGTAAGAGTTTTTATGTAGGAAATATTTATATTGGTCTTTTTTTATCCTGTATTTAAAGGACTGCTAAATTTCTGTATTTTCTGAAAGCCTCCTGCGATTGTATTTTGTTAGGTGAACTGTTCCTCTCTCCTTTCCATTATGATATTGTTGGAAGTGTACATAAATTTTGTATGCAATCTTAAAACCACATATATTGCTATGGATTAATTTTACTAGTTCATTCTTATAGAAACAACTCCAAGGTGTTGTACTACTGATTGTACAGTTAACCAGAATTCACATATCTATATGGAACATGGATAATAGTGTAGTAAAACAGTGAGTTAGGAATGTCGCTTTAACAACAAGCAATGCATAGAAATATGGTCCTGGATAGGAAAAACAAAAGAGATTAATAAGAGAGATTAATTCATTGCAGTGGAATTATGGTTGAGTCTTTAGATGTTGGTGTTTATGGTAACACTTGTGATTACCTCTATTGCAGCAACTCCATATAGTTTCATTCAATTCCTTCATGAAGGAATTGCACTTATTTTAAAAATTGAAAAATGACTTAAACTGTGATTTTTATGGAGCCTTTCCCAAAGTACTTTTTAACTGTGTACCTTTTTAAAGGTAGATCTGTCAGGTTCTAATGAAAACTAATATAGGCTCAGATATCTCATTTACCTCATTTTGCTTGCTGAGATACTCAAGGAGGTGTGTATGCACACATTTGTCTGTGCATGTGTGTTAACCAGTAGTGCTAACAATTTGGCAGATAATTTCTCCAGAATGAAGACTTAACATGGGGTTTTCTGAGTATTTAGGGAGGGATTTTTTTTTTTTTAAAGAATAATGACATTATTTTGAGGTGAATACATTCAGATCATGAAAATATCCATGAATATATGTTAAAATGAATAAAATAGAAGTGTGTGATAAAGAAACCACCCTGAGACGAAGTAGGAGACTGCCCTTTCTATGTCAATGATCTGTCACCCCTTTATATTCTAGGATCCTGGGTTTGCTTTATAACTTTATTGCTTCTAAAATAACTAGTGGTTTTCCCCCTTCAAGTTAATGTTTTACACAGATCTGGTGTGCATTTGGTTGTGTGATTTCCATAGCCAGCCACATCTGGTTCTTTAGGAGTTGTTGCAAGTAGGGTAATGGATTTGATTGAACCATGCTTAGCATAATTTTTCCTTCTGGTTATTTTATTAAGGAATTATGATGGAAGAGTCCATGGTAAAAAGAGAGAACTTGGGCAATGTTTATTCATTAAAAATTGCTCTTTAGTTAGTATGGCCTGGAGATGCAAGACTTTTGGGCTAAAAGCACTCTAAAACTGTAGCAACAGTGCCATTTTAATAACTTGATTCAGTGTGCTAGCTTTAAAACTCAGATTACATTTCGCTTTGGGCAAGCAAGAGAATCAGGGCTCCACTTAGAGCCAGGGGCATGGCCTGCAGGCCAAATTGGTCTCACTGACTTTTTATACAGTCTGTGAAATAGGAATAGCTTTATATTTTTAAATGGTTACTCTAAACAAAATCAAAATAATGATGCATAGCACATGAACATTCCATATATAAATTTCAAATTTTAGCATTCAGAGCTAGTGCTTCCTGGCCACAATAGCTGAGTTGAGTAATTGCAAGCCTAAAATATTTATTTTCTGTTCCTTTACAGAAAAAGAAAAAGTTTTTCCAAGAGAAAATTCCTGGCTTCCTTAATGAGAAGCTTATTGTTAATCACAGGTGGCAGGGTGGGTAGATAAACTCCTTGGGTAAAGTAGAGCCAGGTGGCAAGAAACTAGTAGAGGTCACTTTTCAGTATTGGCAGACTCAGAATTTAAAAATAAGAAAACATATTTTGAATCTAGTCTTTTTGATGCCTTGCACCTAGTGCTTCAAGTTAATGCAACTACTGTGGAGCTTTTGAAAGTTGAAAGTACCCTTAGGCTCCATTAACTAGGTTCTTGGTAGTAACAGTTATTCAACAGCATCTCAATTGGTAGAGTGAAAAAATTGTTATAGAACTCACTGGAACCAAATCACCACAATTTCTTCAGGTGATACACTGCAAGGTGTTTGAAAGTACAGATAACATCCAGTATCCAGAATTATTAAGGTGTAACATAAAATTGCAGGTATGTATATACCTGTGGCTTACTTTTTCACCTTCTTATACTATAAACTCAGAATTCTGCTATGCCTCAAGCAATGATGAATTCAAGATGGAAGTGAAATAATTTTTGCCCCTGCATTCCATGAAAAAATACTTGTATATCACCGCCAGAGTCAAATGTTGTACTAAAGGACAGATTCACTTTCCTGTCCAAGGCTGACCAAAGTCAGGCATGAGTTAACAACCCTTCAGAGGATATTCAGCCAGCTAGCCAGATGACACTGACAGATTGGTGTCCTTCTCTGAACTGCCTTCAAGAGTTTGGAGGCCTTTGCAGCCGAATACCAAAGAGTTTTCTTTCTTTCCTTCCTTATATATAACCTGTGTTGAAACACCAAATAAGTGTTTGCTTCAGTTTCACAAAACACTAGGATCTCTTTCTTTTTTTTTTTTTTTTTTTTTTTTGAGACAAAGTCACTCTGTCACCCTGGGTAGAGTGAGGTAGAGTGCAGTGGTGTTGTCATAGCTCACTGCATCCCTAAATTCCTAGACTCAAGTGATCCTCCCACCTCAGCTTCCCAAGTAATTGGGACTACAGGCACATGCTACTTTGTCCAGCTAATTTTTTCTATTTTTGATAGAAAACAGGGTCTCACTCTTGCTCAGGCTGGTCTTGGAACTTCTGAGCTCAAGCTGTCCTCCCACCTGAGCCTCCCAGAGTGCTAGGATTACTGGTGTGAGCCTAGGGTCTGTTTCTTTTGCTGGTCTTTGTGTTTCCTTTTGAAGGTGCCCTAGAAGATCCTACTAACTTCTAATGAAAATGCTTTGTTGTTTAGACCCTCTGAAGCATTGTTAAAATTTCAGGATTATAAAATACTAACAATGAGTGAGTTTGAATTTACTTATTAAATCAAAGCTGAATCAACTTAAATAATGTGTATAAATCACCCTCCCCGTCAGTGAATATGAGGATGCCTGTCACTATACACATTTAAATCTCACAATAAAAAGGTTTGCATTATTTGTAGAAAAATGGTGAATGGTTTGAATGTTTACTTCTGTGCTGTGCTTAGATGTAAGAAGGTGTCAGTGCTGGACTGATTTGTTTGCATTGCAGAATCTTGGATTGGAATTTTTTAATCTTAGCTGTCAAAGTTAAGTGTCAGCAGGCCTGGTCTGACCACTGCCCTTTGTTCGTGGACCCTGAGCAGTGGAGCTTTTCTGATAGTTTTTGATAGTACTAAATGTCTCAGGTTTTTTTTTTTTTTTTGAGACAGAGCCTCAAGCTGTCCCCCTGGGTAGAGTGCTGTAGCATCACAGCTCACAGCAACCTCCAACTCATGGGCTCAAGCAAGTCTCCTGCCTCAGCCTCCTAAGTAGCTGGGGCCACAGGCGCCCACCACAACGCCTGGCTATTTTTTTGGTTGCAGCCATCATTGTTGTTTGGCGGGCCCCGGCTGGATTCGAACCTGCCACCTTAGGTGTATGTGGCTGGCACCTTAGCCACTTGAGCCACAGGTGCCAAGCCAGTGTCTCAGGTTTTTGATTATCCATTTCTTTTGAGAATGGCTGGGTGCCTAGTACATTGTGGTTTTTAGGCATTCCCTGGATGCCTAAGTGTGTCAGGCACTTTAGATATATTGTCCCCTGTGATCCTCACGACATCTCTCCAAGGTAGGTGGTGCCACCCCCAGTTTACAGACAGAAGGTCAAGGCTAAGAGAGAAGAGACTTGTTTAAGAGCACCGAGCTCAGGCGGTGCTTGTGGCTCAAAAGGGTAGGGCCCTGGCCCCATATGCCAGAGGTTGGCGGGTTCAAACCCAGCCCCCGCCCCCCCAAAAAAAAAAAAGAGCACCAAGTTCATGGGTGGTAAAGTTAGGTTTGAACCCAGCTTTGCCTGTTTTCAAGGCCCATGTTCTACTGCCTCATGATGCCTCTCCTGGTCGGCCTTATATTGTCTAAGGGAAAGTGAAAATGGCCTTGCCTTCTTCATAGGAAACTATCCCCACTCTGCTGGGCCTCTGTGTGGACATGAAAGTTAGGTAGCTTTGTATATGGCACCAGTAGAAGATTTTGCAGTTTGTGAGTGAGACAAGAATGGGACAACTGCTTGAAGTTCTGCCTTTTATCTATTTTGTGCATGCTTTTTGTAAACTTTAAAGTTGAAAAAAAAAATTCTTAACCTGCAGTATCTTTTTTGACACCAGCCACTTCTCAGATTTACCATCACTCACTATCTAACAATTCAATCCTATTCCGACACTGACTCCCTGGAGTTAGGATCAGACTCCACAGGGTTAAGCGCTCAGTCTCACAAGACTGCCCTCACTTCAGAGGCCATCTGCAACTCCCAGGTCTCCAGGCTACCAGTGCCTTTGTCTAACTTGGCTGCAAATTAAGGGTTCCCACAATAACTCCCCCACCCCTTGATAAATTGCTAGAATTATTCACAGAATTTAGAAAACACTTTACTCTTTTTATTGGTTTATTATGAAGTAGATAGAACCTGGGAGTGGCCAAGTAGAAGAGATGCGAGGGGCAAGGTATGTTGGAGGGTAGAGAGTGGTGTAGCGCTTCCATGTTCTCTCTGGTGAGCGACCCTCCTAGGAGGGGATTTAAATTAATGTATTTGGCAACCTAGAAGCTCCCATTACCCTGTAGTTTGGTTTAGGGGTTTTTAAGGAGGTTTCATTATGTGAGCATGAAAGATGAAATTATTGGCATGGTTCCCACCCTGAAGCCAGCTAGGGTAGCTATCTCATTAGCATGTAAAACATACTCTTGTTACTCTGAGATTCCCTAAGGGTTTTAGGAACTCTATCTGAAACCTGGGACAAAGACCAAACATTGTACCATGATATCTTTTATAAAATCAGTAAGTTTTTTTTAAAAATAACTTTATGATCCTATTAGTGTGTTGAAATCTTTTGTATTTTGGAAAAAAATATTATTATGTCATCTCTTATATTTGACTAGTTGCTAAACTCCAAAAAATAATTTCAGTAAAACTTTTTAACTATATCCCTTGGTCTGATAAGCAAATATAATTTTATAGGAAAATTACATTCCTAATTTGAAGGAGTGATTCATCAGCCAAGGTTTTATAAATATTAGGAGATGTTGATGGGCTTAATGAAGAAATTTTTAAGACAGTATGACCTAATATTTCATTACTTTGAATTGCTAATACTGTCACACACCTACAGAACTCCTGTGGACAGCTTGATTGGCTGTTTATTATTTGACTAATTATTAGTATCTTTATAGTCTTGTAAGTAGGGAGGATATTGCTTTTTACTGTAATTTTTAGATGTTGTGTTTGGTTATCACATCCTACTTTATGCTTGGCATCAGCAGATGACAGAATGGAATAATTCTGCTTTGATTAGAGTTTGTTATTTAAGACATTTCCTTGGTTATTTAACTGAATGAAATTTGAGTGAGTTTTAAAGGCAGATGTTAATAAGAAGCTTTTTCAGACACTGTGGTTTCCAGCTGAGGAGTCTGGCCTCACAGTAGAGCTGCCACATAGTCCTTTCAGTGTGAAAATTTAACAAGCTTAGTGCTTTGTTCTTGTCTGTGCACCTTTGTCTGTGTAGTCTTTGAGGAGCACATGTTCAAAGAACTCATCTGCTTGAAAGTGCACAGGAGCCTAGAAGCAGGCCACCCAGTGCTGTGAGCTCAGTACAGCTTTTCATTTAAGCTGGGTTGTCTGGAGAGAGGTAACTCCAGGGCGCCTTCCTCTTGGGCTGCAGGGAATCCTGCACTAATTTTCTCTGTAGTTAGCATTTGCCTTAAGGACAAAGTGACAGCTCATTTAAGGCTCTGAAGAGCCTGGCCAACATCATGTAGTCCCATTACTTCTTCTGATTTTATTTTCCCCTCTGGAAT
This sequence comes from Galagoides demidoff, assembly GCA_963574575.1. Lineage (NCBI taxonomy): Eukaryota > Metazoa > Chordata > Mammalia > Primates > Galagidae > Galagoides > Galagoides demidoff. The sequence continues at coordinate 19,976 of CAUYQV010116854.1, forward strand.
GTAAGTTCCCTGAGGCCAGTGAGTCCATCTTTTAGTTTACTTAGCTGAAGTTATGCTGGGACAGTTGAGAAACACTCCTGGAGAGTCAGAACAATGAACTTTTTTGTAGGTAAGTCGATAGGTGTTCTCAAACAGGGGGCATTTGGCAATATCTGGGACATTTTGGGTTGTCACTCGAGTAATGCTGTTGACATCTGATGGGTAAAGGCTAGGAACTCCAGTAAACATCCTACAGTGCACAGGATAGGTAACAAAGGGCATCCTACAGTTACCTATAAAAAAGGATTATCTGACCCCAAATGTCAGTAGTGCTAAGATTGAGAAACTCTGGCCTACAGGAATTTAGTTACTATCTAGACCAGATTATTTTCTCTCTAAATATATTTAGTCAAGTTTAATTGGTAGAATAGTCCTGCTATTTTTTCTCAAGCAGACACACTGGGTAGAATTAAGAAAAAGAGAAGTTTTTTTAAAAAGAAACTTTTACAAAACAACATGAACGTGAATTGGCTAGAGCTGCTGGGGAACCCCAGGCTTCCCATTTGTTCAGAAGTTGCAAGGTGGTAAAGTACTTGGGCAGGTGTGTGGCAGGTGGTAGGTACTCAGTGTCTTCCTCCATTGCTTGCTTGCTTGTGGTAATGCAGTTTTGGGTGGGTGGGTAGCTTTAACCACTGTTTGCAGAATTGGGTTAAAACAAGGTTTTGCAGAAACTTTGGCATTTGAGAATTTGACAGAAACCTAGTGACAGCTATCTCTGTGGTTATCTTTATGTTTTTTCCAGGACTTCATTAGAAACTCCAAATTCTGTGAGTTTATACTGCCTGTGATTCTTTTTTTTTTTTTTTTTTTTTTTGAGACAGAGGCTCAAGCTTTCCCCCTGGGTAGAGTGCTGTGGCACCACAGCTCACAGCAACCTCCAACTCCTGGGCTTAAGCGAGTCTCCAGCCTCAGCCTCCCAAGTAGCTGGGTCCATAGGCGCCTGCCACAACGCCTGGCTATTTTTTTGGTTGCAGCCATCATTATTGTTTGGCAGGCCCGGGTTGGATTTGAACCCGCCACCTTAGGTGTATGTGGCTGGCACCTTAGCCACTTGAGCCACAGGCGCCGAGCCACTGCCTGTGATTCTTAACAGTAACTCATTTGATGAACATTTATTGTTCATTTTTATCTGTGCCAGGCACTGAAATCATTAATTATTTAAAAAATTACAGATATAGTCTTGGAATGTTGTCCAGGCTGGACTTGAACTCCTGGGCTGGAATGATCCTTCTGCCTCAGATTCCTAAGTAGCTGGAATTACACATGCTTTCCACTATGCCCAGCTGAAGTCATTAATTGTCCCTACTTTTATGAATCTCTCAGTCTACCTAGGAATGTAGACATTAAATGTGCATTTGTCATAATTGTTACCAAGAAGATGAATGGGATGTATGAGAGGGTATTAGAACAGGGGGCCAGCTTGGCACCTGTGGCTCAAGCGGCTAAGGCGCTAGCCATATACACCTAGGTGGTGGGTTCAAATCCAGCCCGGGCCCGCCAAAACAACAATGACGGCTGCAACCAAAAAAAAAAAATAGCTGGGCATTGTGGCGGGCGCCTATGGTCCCAGCTACTGGGGAGGCAGAGGCAGGAGAGTCACTTGAGCCCAGGAGTTGGAGGTTGCTGTGAGCTGTGATGCCACCGCACTCTACTCAGGGTGACAGCTTGAGGCTCTGTCTCAAAAAAAAAAAGAACGGGGTCAAACCTAGTCTGGAAGTTCAAGGAAAATTTACCTAGGAAATATTTAACTGAGGTTGAATTAATCAGATGGAGAGGGAGAGGATTAGGTGGTGGTTAATGTAGGGGTCCAAGCAAATACCATGTGAGATAACCAAGGGAAAGGAGCCTTCCAGTAAAAGAAAGAAGAGTAGAGTACCATGATACAGGGAGGGACCAGGAGTCATGGGTTGGTAGGGAATAATACCAGTTGAGGCTATGGACATAGAATGGACAAAAGTTGTGTATTCCTGTGCACACGCCTATAATCCTAGCACTCAGGAGGCTGAGCTCAAACTCTTCCTTGAGGTCAGGAGTTTGAGACCAGCCTGAGCCAGAGGGAGACCCCATCTCTGAAAATAGCTGGGCGTTGTGATAGGTGCCTATAGTCCCAGCTGCATGGGAGGCTGAGGCAAGAGAATCACTTGAGTCCAAGAATTTGAGGTTGTTGTAAGCTATGACATCATGGCACTCTAGCAAGGGCAACAAAGTGAGACTGTCTCAAAAAAAAAAAAAAGTTGTGGATATATAGGGCCTTGGAAGCCATTTTGAGCATTTTGGATGTTCTCTTAAGACTCCTGTGAAACAGGGTAGTGACACACTCAGATTTACATTTAAAAATTTGTATTTTAAAAGAGGTTTGCTAAGTCATTTGTGTTTTCAAACCACTTTTAATTTCTGGAAGATGAAACTGCCACCTTCATTTAGATATTTGTGTGTGTATATATTTTTTTTTTGAAAAACTTTTATTGAGATAAAATTTACCTACCATAAAATTTATACTTTTAGAGAGTACAATTAAGTGAATCACGGAATTGTGCAGCTATCATCACTATCCAACTTTACGATATTTCATTATCCCCAAAAGAAACCTTACCACAGTCACTCCCCATAGTTCCCTCCTCCTAGCCCATGACAACTACAGTCTACTTTCTGTCTTTGGATTTGAATATTCTAGACATTTCATATAAATAGAATTATGTAATATATGACCTTTTGTGGCTGGCTTATTTCACTTAGCTTAATGTTGTTGAGTTTTATCCATGTTGGAGCATGAATCACTACTTTATTCTTTTCTATTGTAGAATGTGCTGTTCTCTTGTATGGATCTACCACATCTTATTTATACATTTAATGAACATTTGAGATGTTTCCACTTTTTGGCAGTTATGAATAATTCTGCTATGGAATTGACATTTGTATCATATAGATGATCAGGAAGGACATACATTTCAACCTTTAAAGAAAAGAGCTTTGCTCCTTTTTGTTCTGTAGCACATTCTGTTCAATAAGCAGTTTCTTTTCTGAAAGACTGTGTGGCAGTGAAGATTCAACCCCATAAATTAATGCTGACAAATTAAGAGAAATGCTAGTAAAAAAAAAAAAAAAGAAGAAGAAAGGGAAATGCTATTAAAAACAGGAGTTTCCTTCCCTCTTGGAGAGGTGCTTGGAAGCAGTGTTTGCAGTTAATGTTGCCAGTTCTTGCTTAGTTTTGGAAGTCAGAGTCCATTGTTCTAGCTGTCCTTTGACAAGTAAATGCCAAGCAATTCTTAGCTCCTCTGTTTTCAATTGAGCAACTTCTTGTTCGCATTAGTAGAAGGTACCTGATTGCCTGTTATCAAGGTGATGGCTTTCTTCTTGATTAGTCTTTTCAGAGAGTAAAAAGTAAAGTCAGAGTGGCCTCAGTATGACAGAGTTTAGAATGTGTACCAGAAGGTCACAAGTATAATAGAAAATGGTTTATGACCTGCACTGGAGCATAACCTCGGGCACAGTATTAAGAATCAGTAAATGATTAAGCAAGAACATTTTCAGACTTAAGGGAAAGAGTGTAGGCAGTGAATGTAAGATGCCTCATAGCTTATCACATAGGGTAGCAAAATAAAAATAGCCCTTCATGTAAGCTATGTATTTAACAGCAGTTTTGATAGCAGTGGTTAAATGGAAAATTAGCACCAATCAGTCAATAACTGGAAAAGTTTGTTTTATCCAGTTTAGGGTATAGGATCTGTAAAATGATTAATTTTTAAAATTCAGTGTGCCTATTTGCTTTTTTGTGTTGGCCTATAATTGGTTCCTTTTATTGTTAGTGTCAGGGATATTACCCAAGATTTCATTGAACATTTAGCAAGCTTAGGATGACTGTAAAATTGGTCCATCAGTTGTGCAAGCACTTACAGGATGCTTACTGCTGATAAATGGCCATATTTATCAGGGGGAAGCAAGTTACTCTTGACCAATAGACTTCTTATTGGGAAAAATTGGTTGTTTCATAGCAGATTATAGATTAATAGTAACTGATCTTATTTAATTGTTGCAGTATCCTACCAGGATAGATAGATAACCAGTGACATGTAAGCCTACAAATGAGTGAATAGGCTTAATGATTAAGCGATTTGTGCAAGTTTACATGGAATGGTGGAGCCAGGACTTGATTGTGGGGCTGACTCTAAAGCTTTTGTACAGTCTGCTTCCCCACACCTCTGGTATGCTATCTCTTTTATGTGAAAATGGAAAACATTTATTATAGATAAATTTCATCTACAGATTGAGTTCTTGAATTTTGTTCTAAAAAAGTGCATTCTGCTTAGAACCTATTCTTTGAAATCTAGTTCTTAGCATATTATTACTTTGTCGTCTTATTGATTGCGGTATGACCTTAAGTAACTTTTTAATCTTTCTTAAGTTTACTTTGCCTGGCTGTGAGAATGTCATATGACCTGTTTGTAAAGCACAGCTCAACCTTTCTAAAGGTCTTCTGTGTAGTCTATAAGAAGAAAGGCAACTTAATCTGGTTACTGGAGTGTTAAATTCTGTTGCTTACTCTGCTATTGATTTGTTTTATGGTTTTGAGTTAAGTCATTGGATTATACAACTGTTTTCTTTTCTGAAAAAACAAGGTTAATGCTAGCTATTTGTCTTCTGATGTTGAATTCTGTGAAGGAGAGGCCAACAGAGCTTTTCTAGATCTCAGGGGTAGAACGACTGAAGTACTGGGGCAGGAGTCAGAATATGTAGGTCACTATGAAATTTTGAGATAGACTATATTATGGTCCATGATTTCAACAGTTGACAGCATCCCTTCTGATTCTAGGCAGGTTTCAACTTGCTCAGTGTTTCTGGGAGAGCTTCATTCTGTTGGTGTGATTTTATGTTTCTTGATTTCTGTGTATTTCAGAACTTTTGTAATGACCCATATACCTGGGCTTAAGGTCTGGTTCTGCTGCCTCCCAGGCTGAACGACTCGAAAGCCTCTTCACCCATTCCTCACTTTCTCTACCTACTTTGAGGGCTAAGATAAACGAGAAGTCATGACTGAAGAAGTATTTTATATTTTATAGGTCATATGAATATAAGAGATACTGATTATCTTCAAAGTACCATGAGATTATAATATTTAGAAATTTGATTTGATTTATTCCTCTGTTTTTTGTTTTTGGATTTCTTAGGTGACATTTCAGTTGTATGTTTTAATTTTTGTTCTTCCCTTTTTTTTTTTTTTTTTTTAGTGGTATGTGTGCAACAGAGAGAAATTGTGCGAATCACTACAGGCTGTCTTTGTTCAGAGTTACCTTGATCAAGGAACACAGATCTTCTTAAACAACAGCATTGAGAAATCGGGCTGGCTATTTATCCAATTATATCATTCTTTTGTGTCATCTGTTTTTAGCCTGTTTATGTCTAGAACATCTATCAATGGGTAAGTGAATCTTGGAGTTTTTTTCTTTATTAAGTTTTAAAAAGGAAAAATGCAAAAGAAAAATTATCTTGTTCAACAAATTGACCATCTCAGCTACAATACTTCTACTAATCAAAATCCTTGGCACTTGATCCAGTAGTCCAGCTTTCTTCAAATTTAAAGAAATTTAAATTCATTGTAATAGAGCCCCATTAGTTTATTATTTTCATGGTGGGAGTTACTTAGGGCCGTGCTTCTCAGCTTTAAGATACATAGGATCATCTGGGGATCCTGCTAAAATGCAAATTATGAGTTAGTAGGTCTGAGGCTGGGCATGAGAATCTGCATTTTTAACAAGCTTTCATGTACTGTCAGTGATGCTGCTGCTGGATATTGCTGGTTCTAGACTACAGAGTGGCAGAACACTTGGAACCAAGCCCTTAAGCCCTTACCCTGAACAGTGAGATCTTTACCTCAGACACTTTCCAGGAACAAGTGTTGTAGGGAGCCAATTAATCAGCCCAACAAAAGGTGATTACTTGTTTTGAATGAAAAGTACCACATCTTTTTAAAAATTATTTTATTTGTTGAGATGGTCTTACTCTCTTACCTGGGGCTAGAGTGCAGTGGCATCATCATAGCTCACTCCAATCTTAAATTCCCAGGCTCAGGTGATCCTCCTGCCTTAGCCTCCCAAGTAGCTGGGACTACCGGCATGTGCTGCCCTGCCCAACTAAGTTTTCTATTTGGGGGGAGATGAGGTATCACTTTGTTGCTCTGGCTGATGTTGACCTCAAGTGATCCTCCTGCCTTAGCCTCCCACAGTGCTAGGATTACAAGTGTGAGCCACCATGCCCAGCCTCTGTCTGTTCTTAAATAAGGTCTAGGCTTACCAGAATTTATAAACTTATTGGGGAATTCTCTGTCCCCAGAATGGTTCCTTCATATAAATCCATAGAAAAAGCTTTAGGAGTATTTTTTATCCTTTCTTGGCCAAATTTTCAAGTCTAGAGTCAAGTCTCAAGACTCTAGAATCCAGAAAGCCAAAGAGAAAAGCAACGGGGCTTAATGCTTAAAATGTCTTGTTGGGCCCACTTTTCTTTTCCTTTGAGGTTTGGAGCCAGTTTCTACTGAATGTCTGGATCCTCAGTCTATCATCTGGTCCTAAAATATGTTTTTAGGCACTGCAAGCCATTTCTCAAGATTTCTTTCTTGATTTTCTTCATTGTTTATGTGAAATTGCCATACGTTTGCTTCAGCAAACAGTTGTTACTTTTATGTTGGTTGTTGAAGTTTATAAAACTTGGTCTGACATTTTGTTCCTAAAATTGATTGTACTGAATTTCTGTTCTGTACCATTTATTCTTCTTTTGGAAATCAGATGAGTCACTGTAGCAAAGTTTCTTATCCTTTTCGGGGTTCTGCATCTCTGAATCCTTTCTTCATAAAGTACTTAGATTCAACATTTTGAATATGATTTGGGGGATTTTAAACTGTGAATCACCTCCCCTTTCCTGTATGCATTGGACCATGGTTAAAATTCCCTGCTCTGGAATTTCATAGTTGGATCAAAGAGACAATGCAATTAATAAACCCCTTTTGGTCTCCATTACCTATAATGCTTCTGTTTTCTTCTTTTAACACTGTTCCCTTCAATCCTTCTTACTCTCTATGTCCTGTTTTCAGCTAAACACTTAACTTTGAGCTCCTTGGTACTTTCTGGCCATGGCAATGGTAGATTATTACCACAGGTGGCTGTCTCTTACAGAAAAGAATTACTGTGGTACCCTCTTGAATTAACTTATGGTATTTATCAGACTTCCTTTATGTTGGAAAAGAGGCCAAGTAGGGAGACACTTGATAACTGTTTTCAGAGTTTATTATATAAGGAAGAGTCATACCTCCTCTATAGTTTAGAGAGAACTTAGATTCTGGCCTGAGAACCTAGGACGATTATTAAACACTAAAGTTAAAGACAAATTAGATAACGATCTCTCCCCTCTGTATGTGTTTACTGGAAACCTTGTATTGTACTAAGTCAGTGTTTTAGTATTTTAGGTGGGACAGTTCTTCATTATGTGAAATTGGCCCAGGCATTGTAGGAAGTCTAACTTTTCTGGCCTTGCCTACTAAATGACAATAGCACCCCCAAGTCTTTATGACTAAATGAACGATGATCTACTCTGAATACTTTCTAAAGAACAAAATTTTTCTTGCCTGCTAAACCCTTGACTCAATTGATTTAGATTTATTTTTTTGATAGTGTCAACCTTTGTATGGAGTCCTTGTTGCTAATGTTCTTTACAAATAGGACAATGCTTCCTTCCTCTCTCTAATGCCTTCAAATGTAGAATAGTCATGTGACCCATGTGAGCACTAACCTCAGATGACCTCCAGCTCTGGAATTTTATGATGTCAAAATTTCTCACATCCCAAGGAAATGGCTTGGGAAGCATGCTGTTTATGGCTGGGAAAGTTTAAGCAAAGTAACAATTTGTGAATGACTTTGGTCCTGTGGCAAGTCAGCATTAGCATTTGAAAACTGCCTCCTGGCTTGGAGCCTGTGGCTCAAGTGGCTAAGGCGCCAGCCACACACACCCAAGGTGGCGGGTTCAAATCCAGCCCGGGCCCGCCAAACAACAATGACAGCTGCAACCAAAAAATAGCTGGGCATTGTGGTGGGCGCTTGTGATCCCAGCTACTTGGGAGGCTGAGGCAGGAGACTTGCTTGAGCCCAGGAGTTGGAGGTTGCTGTGAGCTGTGATGTCAGGGCACTCTACCCAGGGGGACAGCTTGAGGCTCTGTCTCAAAAAAAAAAAAAGAAAACTGCTTCCCTTAGTCTTGCTGCCTGTTTCCTC
>CAUYQV010116856.1:0-40007 GCA_963574575.1 Galagoides demidoff
CTGTGGTCCCAGCTACTTGGGAGGCGGAGGCAGGAGACTTGCTTGAGCCCAGGAGTTGGAGGTTGCTATGAGCTGTGATGCCATGGCACTCTACCCAGGGGGATAGCTTGAGGCTCCATCTCAAAAAAAAAGAAAAGAAAAGGTGATTACCTTGAGTTGGCCTGATCTAATCAGGAAAGCCCTTAAAAGAGACTATACTCTCCTGAAGAAAGAGATTCAAAGGATTTGCTCACTCACTATGAGCAAATACACACTGCTGTCTATGAAGACAGAGAGGCCCACGTGGCATGGAACATGGGCTGAGAGCCAGGAAATCAATGAGGACCTCATTCCTCCAGTTGCAAGGTGCTAAATTCTGCTATAACTATACGAACTTAGAAAATACCCTGAGCCTCGGATGAGACCACAGCCCAGCAATGCCTTAATTCAGCTTTACAAGACCCTGAACAAAGCCATGTTTAAATTTCTGACCTACAACTGCAAGCTAATAAATGGACATGGTTTCCAGATTGTGAATTTGTGGTAACTGTTTATACAGTGATATAGCACTAATACCCATATGACCTTGTATTTACCTTTTGAAAAACTTATCCATAGCATTATTTCTTGGGGGAGGACGTGTTAGTGTGAGTTTTCTGTACTTAGCAATGAGCTTTAGGAAGGCAGGGATTGTCTCTCTCACTCATTCCTGTGTCCCCAGTACCTAATGTAGTGCCTATAATATAGTAGGTGCGTAAAAGATGTTTGTTTATGTATAGAGCATATGTTAACTTATCCTTTTAAATCACATCATTTTCAGTTAAATAAATCAAAGTGTTTTTATCACAAAGTTTAACACTGTTTTCATTTTTAGTAAATTATATTACAGTGGAAGTTCCATAGTTGACCACCTCCCTACACTGACCATCTCCTTAAGTTGACTAATTTTCCAAGACTGGACATGCACCACATGTACATATAAGTACAGTAGGCTTATTTCAGTATGTTGACCAGTTTATTTCAGTACCTTGGCTGGTCAACTTATAGGGATTCTACTGTATTTCCATTTACATCCCTTTTTCTTAATCTGATGTGTTTCTTTCTTTCACAAGGTTAAGGCTATTCAGGTGCAAGGTCAAGAAGCATGGCATCATCTACGGGCTATTCTGCCTGCTCCTTGTATTCTCTTCAATCCCAAGCCCACACTGGAGAAGTGAGCAGCACACTGAGGACATGCGTGGAGGTGCCCATTTACATGGGCACTCCAGACCATGTGAACCAAAATGAAGGATGAAGACCTCTTAGAGAAGACTTCTCTTCTCTTCCCCCTCTCTGTTCCTTTCTTCTCCTCTCCGAATGTTTCCTTCTTAACTGCCCTAAGATTGTTAACCCCACCCTGTCAAGGCATTTCTTGCTGAGCATCCTCATTCCTACCATTGCCCAGACCTCCCCAAGATGATCATTGTATTTGGGGTTCTCCTCGTCTGTAGTGACCTTTGATATCTTCAGTGCATGACAAATGCATCTCATCTACCAAAAACCACATTAAATGCAATCTACTTCAAAACTTCCCTGGATCTTCTTTCTTTATTCTTTCAAGTATAGTACATTTGTTTCAGTGATACCTATTTGATAAGAGAGCTTTTTGCACACATAAGAAATCCCCTCTGCACTGTGATCCCTTCAGGTTAAGAATTGAACCTAGACAACAAATATATGAAAAAAATGTTCCATGTCACTAATCAGCAGAAAAATTGCAAATTAATACCACAATGAAATATCATCTGACCCATTCAGAATAATCATTATGAAAAAATCAAAAAATAAGAGATGTTGGCACAGATTCATAAAAGGGGAATGTTTATACACTGTTAGTGGTAATATAAATTAATACTATCTTAATATGAAAATCACTATGGGGATTTCTCAAAGAACTAAAATTATATCTACAGTTTGATCCTTTCTTCTCTCTCTCTTTTTTTTTTAATCACTATATCCTCAAAATTTTAATACAATGTCTAAAACCTTATAGTACTAAATACAATATTTTTGAATAAGTTAACCAATGAATCACTGAAGGTCAATAGAGTTTTTCCTTGTCATTGAAAAATTATAATTTCCACATAAGAAAATGGAATACTGCAAATGGCTACCTATAAATGATTAGAATAATGAATACCCATTTTAACAAAGGTTTCAGAGTAGGAAGACTATTTGAGCATTAAGTTATATATCTGACATCTTCCATTTGACGTGCTATACTTACATCTGTGACTCTCCTTGCCTTTTAGAAGTTGAACATATAACAATCTGTTTGATTTCACAATGATCTCATCTTTAAAAGGTGATTTTATTCTAATACAAGGGATTTAGGATTATTTCTTCTTTTGATAACATTTATCAGCATTCCCTGAGATAACTGACAACTCCCTGGGCTCAAAAGCTTAGGGCTGATATTCGCTCAGTGAATTTTTAAGATATCTGTAATCCAGCAAACCAAACTCAGCCCTGGCAGGTATGGATTGGTTTCATGGTTGTTCTCAGACCTCTCTGAGATAGTACAGCAAGGAGACTAAGGTGGGAGGGTAGGAACAAGCAGCTCAGAACAGATCATAAACAGAGTCTAAGGTGGGAAAAGGTCTTAAAGTGTCATTACTTTCAGCTCATAATAAGACTTTTTTTTGTGGTCAATGTTCTGCCTCTGAAATGGGGCATAAGAGGTTTCTAACCCTAAGACAGAAATTCAACAATGATAGATAGATGTTCCTGAAAAAACATAAAGAAACAATTTGAATAGTAAAGTTGAATCTGAGGCTGATTTTTCAGGAGTCTCTTGTGACCCCTTAAATCTACTTTATAAGAGGAGCATTTTAAGTTGATTTAGTGAGATGGCTAAAACTTAATTAGTTATCAAATAATTACCTAATGGACTCTTTTTGAGATATAAGGTTGAGCCATAGCTCTAACTGCAATGCAATTAATTTTAAATTTTATAAGCCATAAAGGGTAATCACAGCCCTGCAAATCAACTAAGGTACGAAGATAATATTTAGATGCTACACTGACACCAAGACACCTAAAGCAGGTTAATTGGGCAGCAATTAGTAAGAAAGTGTTAATTGCCATACAAGACATATATTATGCAAATGAAATTACATTTCAATTAACAGTTAAGAAACCAAACAATTCAATATGTATGGGCAGTAACAGCAATCAGCATGTTTCAAGGAAGCCAAAGAAATTCTTTCCTAAATGAAAGATTTTGATTTTACCCTCCATTCAATAAGACTGTGATTGCTTTCTTACTTCTGTGCATAAATTTAGAATTGCAGCCTAATATTTTTAGAGTTGGTTTGTACCATAACAAAGGTAATTTATTAGTATAATGGTATATGCCGGAATTAAATGTGAAAAAAAAAAACACCTTATTGTTCCTTTAGTTTGCTTCTCTTCTTTAATATAGGAGGAAATTGAGAATAAAAAAGCATAAGAGTATCGACTAAATTCAAGCAGGTAGTTAGGGACAAATCTGAATCAAGAGTCCACCTTCCTAATGTACAAAGATTCTTTCTGCTATACAATTGTCAAGAGTAAAACATTATCAACTTTCAATAGAACAGTATAAGTGTCAACAGATTGGCATTTGATGTCATATCCATCTGGGTCTTCCACTTACTGTGTTGCCTTGGGCAATTTATTTAATGTCACTAAGTTTAAATTCCCTGATCTATTAAATGAGGATATGCACGTAAATGTACCTATCTCAAAATTCTATTAGGGGTTTTTGTTGAAATAAGCTTTCCGGAGCTTGTCTTCATGACTGGCAAAAAAGCACCCTGAAATAATTAGCTATTATTATTAAAACTGGTTTTTCTAAGAAAATAAATTGGCATAATTTGAGGGATTCAGAAAAGTAATCCCTTTCCCTCCAAGGAAGTCTCATTACTTAAAATCCTCTCATTAAAGATGTTTTTTTATATTTTTTGGATTATTAGTTGAATGCAATTGTCACTGGAATCCATAACCCTTTATCTTGTTTTCAGCTGACACTTTCGCAGAAATTAGGGTTCTAATAGTAACTGCAATTAGAAGGACCAGTGGCTTCAGACACGTGGGATGGAATGCATAAGTGGCTCAGAGGTAAAGCAGAACGAGGTACAGGGGTGTTGGAAAGGGAAATAGAAGGATACACAGTAAATGTCACCATCTTCATCATTTTGCCAAGGATGTCTCACTGTGAAAATCAAGGTTGAAAGATTGTCTCTACGGGTATAACCATTGACAAAGGAATTACTGGGTTTGGTGGTTTTGTTTTCAAGCTGTGTAAATATACGCAAAGATAAATAGTGATTTTGGTTATTTGACCACTATAAAGTACTTGGCTAAAACCATTCACAGCTGAGGCAAAGGGAATTGAGTTGGTCATGCTTCTGTTTTAAACTGAATTATCAGTATAAATACAGTGTCCGCTGCTGGCAGGGATCTGATGCATTATAAAAAACTCTGCCCATGAGCGAAAGTGACAGGGGAGAAATGAGCAGCTGAGGCTTTGAGCTGTTTTCTCTGAACGTGGAGGAAGCCGGCCATTTGAAAATCTTGTAAAAACCATGAGTTACCTGATTATAACAACAGAACAGGTTCAAGGAGAGAAATGGAGAAGTTGGCACAAGAATTCCTCAAGAACAGCAGTATATTTTGAACAATGCATCTATACTGACTGCATTTTCACTTGACATTTACATTGATTTTAAAGCCAAATTAAACCAGACTTTGTAAATGTGTTACTAGGAATTACTGGTGGTTGCTTCTATGACTTTATCCCACAATTTCAGCTTCTTTCAAATCCTACCTCTCACCCTTGGTGATTTTGCAGGTTTTTAAAGTATGTGTCATGCCAACTTCCTTTCTAGAACAAAGCTGTTACCAGGTAATCTGAACAACTTTTTGGACTTTTGGAAGCAATTAAAAATTAGATGTGGCAAACATACTCTACAGGGGTCTTCAGAAGGTCACTCACTGATACTTATGCATTTGTTTAGTCCCCTTGCCTTTGGTGTCAGCAGGATCTGTGACCTGCTTCTAACCAACAGAATATGGCAAAATCACTTCTGCCATCAGGGTACATAAGATTGTCACAAACACTTGTGTTAGAAAGCTCTATCCCTTGCTGGCTTTGATGAAGTTTAAGATAGCCATAAAACAAGGAACTGAGGGGCAGTCTCCAGGCAACAACCGTTGAAAAGGCTAGGGCAGTCTCTAGATGACAACCAGCAAAAATGTAAAGGTCTGTGTTTATATCACTCAAGGACCTGAATCCTGCTAATGACCACATAAGCTTAAACATGGATCCTTCCTAAGATAACCCTCTGATGAAAACTGGCCCTGGTGACACTTTGCAGCCTGGTAGGAAACCCAGTTAAGCTAAGTTTCTCATGATCCACAGAAACTGTGAGATAATAAGTGTATGTTGCCACTCAGTTTGAGACAATGTTGTTATCTAGCAATCGGTAACTATCAGTGGTATTGAGTAATTACTATAAAAATCATATATTTTAATGGATTGCTGAACTGCCACAAAAGGAATCCTCAGATATAAAAAAATCAAAATGAAAACAAAAACTATACTATTAAAGCTGGATTTCATCCTGTGGATTTTTAATAACCTGAATATGTTGAGTTTTGCTTTTACTGTGGCATGGGAACTGAAACACACATACAAAAAAAAAAAAAAAAAAGAAAAGTTCAGAACTTTGCCACATAATGAAATACATCAAGACACCTTGATGGGAAAAAATATCTAGCTATATCTATAATGTAAAGAAGAACAAACAACAACAACAGAAAAAACAGTACAACAAAAAAATTTTTTCATTAACTTAGTACTTAATAAAATAAAAACAAATAATTTATCTCCTGAGAATTCATAAATACAAGCCAATTTCATGTGAATGTTTCATCCAAATTCATTGCATTTTATATACTTTTAAAATTTTCTAGTGGAAATGTTAGTTTAATCAAGATAAATAGCTATGTTAACCAGTTTGATGAAAGTATTTAAAATTGTATATAAAACCAGCACACTGTACCCCATGACTGCATTAATGTACACAGCTATGATTTAATTTTTTTTAAAAAGATAAATAGGTAGTTTTCCAGGAGATTGGAAAAAGTAAATGTTAAATTTGTGAATAAAATTGAACTTGAATCTATGCATTAAAGGATTCCAGTAGATATCATTCCAAAGAAAATAAGGCATTCATAGTAAGAACAATTCAAAAATATAAGGATGGAGAATGAGCAGAAACAGTAATAGTGAAAATAGAAAAACAAAAATTTCAGATATAAGAATTGTCAATTGTAAAATATTAAATATGATGTGTAATATAAAAAGATAATAAAACTTTAATACACAAGGAGAAAACAAGAAATTAGAAGTAAATAAGTATACTTGAGAAAAAAATAGATTTTCCAGAAATTAAACACAATGAATGAAAGACGTTAATGTGCTGAAAAACTAGGTAGGAAGAAATACTCAGCATGGAATTAGCAAAGAGATGAAAATGTGAGAAGTTTGTGTCAGAGAGAATAAAGGAAGTGGGTTTAACATATCATCTTATTACATAAAAAATAGTCTATGAAATTCAAGCAGCATTTTAGAAAATACATGGTCTTAAAGCTTTAAATTATCAAGGGAAAATAGACCTCAAAAATTCATTAATTAAGCTTCCATTATATGAAATTATTAAAACATTACTTTAGGAGAGGCAAAGCAAGATGGCAGACCAGAGGATCCATGGGCTGAACTCTCCTAGTACAACTGGGGAAGGGAAGAAAGCCAAGCCATACCTGGCATGGAGACCTTGCCTGGAGCTGTGGATCAGGTGCACAGTGAGGCAGTGATATACTGGACACAGTGTATGAACCAGAGCTGTGGAGATCTGACACACTAGACAAGTTTCTGTTAGCCAGCCAAGAAGACTGGCCCCTCTGCAGAGGTCCAGGATGGGAGGAAGCCTTTTTACAGTTTTCAGTTCCAGGGGAAGCTGTGCATTGAGTGGAAAGCTTGTAAGACTAGGCACACCCAAACAGTGGATAGCAGCCAGCTTGAATGCTGGTTGGAGTGGATTTGCTATTGGTTTGGCAGCAGTGGAAACAGCTATACTGGAAAGGTCCTGCCAGCCAGGAGGACAGCCATTGTGGGAAGGTTATGAGTAGGTCATGAGGGTGGTCCTCCCACAGAGACACAGTCTGCTTAGTTCAGCCTGCTAGCATCAGACCTCCACTTGTGACAGGATCAGGGACTCTGGTGTCCCACAGGAACTGTTTGTTGTGAGGGAACAGGGGAAGACCCATCTCTGAAGGATTCTGGAGAGATTTATGATCCCAACCCAGTGGGGTCTGAATGCTGAGGAAATAATCAGGCAATAGTCTGAGATAACTAAGTTGTGGAAACAGGTCTATGCCTGGGAACTGGATAGAGGCTACCAACTATATTGTCCGTCTCATAAACCACAGCTCCACCTGATGACCCAGGAGTATAATGCAGCATAAATAAATACATTCCTACTAAAGTTGGACCCTTCTGATTGATATATATATATATATATATATATGTGTGTGTGTGTGTGTGTGTGTGTGTATTCTGGGTTTTTTTTAATTTTTTTCATTTTTTTCCTTGCTGTTGTTGTTAGTATTCTTTTTTATTTTATCTTTTTTCCCTTCTATTTGTTGCTGAGGTTGCTTACTGTTGGTTATTAGGGCTTTTTTATTTTGTTTTCATTGTTTGTTTTGTTGTTTTAATTTGTTATCATTGTTTGTTTTGTTTCTTACTAATTTCCTGGGTTGGTTTCTTTCTTAACTCCATTTTTACTTTCATCAAGAGCAAGGACATGTATATTTTTGGTTACAATACTTTAGTTTCATTTATTTTCTCTATGAATTGCACTCTTCTACATTTACTCTTTGAATAGAGATTCTTCTAACTTTCTCATCTCTCCCACAGGAATCCCTTCTGCAACAGTTAAGATATCTACTCCCTTATTTTTGTCTGTCTTCTTTCTTTCTTTATTCCTCTTCTGTCTCTCTCCTTAATTTGATCCAATGGTATTTTTAATTTCCTTCATTTATTATTATTATTTTTCTTTCTTTCTTTTTTTTTTTTTTTACTGAGAGCTCGGGTGACACAGCTATAAGCTGGCAGGTAGGCCATAGCAGTAGTCCGGTTAAAGTATGCCAAGAGACCTTTCTACCTTTGGCCCTAAGAAGAAAGTATTGGCAAAATCGCACTGCAGAATTTTCCATTTCTTTTTCATCCTTATTTAATTTTTTCTTTCTTATTATTTGTTTTTGCTCTTTCTCTTTTCCTAATTTTGGCAGAGAAAGAGTCTGGCTCTGCTCAGGCTGGTAAGAAGTACCTGATTTCAAGAAACTCACCCTGCCCAGCACCTCAAAAATCCTTAATTTACAGACATGGTCTTCACACCATGCTGATCAATACAATTTCTTCTATCACTCTCATCCTCTCTTCCTGTCTTCCTCTCCTGTTCAATTTTTTTCTGTTATTCCCCCTTCCCTTATTCATTTCTTTTTTTCCCTATCCATCTTTTTTTCCTCTTGTTTCTCCCTGCTCTCTTTTACCCTTATCCTCCCCTTGGCCTCATACCAAAGGACTCATCATAACCAAACTCTGAGACAAGGTAATTTGAAGCAAAACAGGAAGTGAGAAGGAAAAAGGAGCATAAGGAGGTGAACAAGAAGAAAGCACACATGAGGAGGAACCAACAGAAAACTTCAGGTACCATGAAAAACCAAAATAGAGCAACTTCTCCAAGGAATGACAGGGCAGTGTTTACCAAAGACCCCTCGTGTAAAGAATAAGAGCATTTGAAAGAAAGGGAATTTAAAATACTGATGATTAAGACAATAAAGGGAATTGATGAGAAACTGGAAAGATCTAAATCTAAAGCATGAAACAATAAAAATCCTTGCAGAAGGTGTGGGGAAAAAACTTGAAGTTATCAGAAACAATTGTAATGACAACAAAAATAAGAAATGGGACTTAATCAAACTGAATGGCTTGTGTGCAGCTAAGGAGACAACAACCAAAGCAAATAGAAAACCATCAGAATGGGAAAAGATATTTGCATATTATTAATTGGACAAAAGATTCATAACAAGGATCTACAGAGAACTCAAAGTAAGCAACATAAATCCCTTATGTCAATAGATGAGCGAGATGAATAGAACCTTCTTTAAAGAAGACAGATGAATAGCTAACAAACGTATGAAAAAAAAAACTCATTATCCCTAATTGTCAGAGAAATGCAAATCAAAACTACCCTGAGATATCACCTTACCCCAGTGAGAATGGCCCACACCATTAAATCACAAAGCTGTAGATGCTGGCATGGATATGGAAAGAAGAGAACACTTTTACACTGTGGTGGGACTGGAAACTAATACAACCTTTTTGGAATGAAGTATGGCGAATCCTCAAAGAACTCAAATTAGACTTCCCATTAGATCCTGTAATCTCATTACTGGGCATCTACCCACAAAAAAAAAAAAATCATTTATCATAAGGACATTTGCACTAGACTGTTTATCGCAGCTCAATTTATAATTGCCAGACTGGGGAAACAATCTAAATGCCCACCAACCAAGGAATGGATTAACAAGCTGGAATATTATTCAGCCACTAAAAAAGATGGCACCTTTACATCTTTTGTATTAACCTGGATGTAGGTGGAATGCATTCTTCTTAGTAAAGCATCAGAAGAATAGAGAAGCAAGAATCCAATGTACTCAATTCTGATATGAGGACAGTTAATGACCTAGTACATGGCTGGGGATGGGGAATGGAGAAGTGTGGAGAGAGAAGTAGGGAGGGGTTGGGGGATCATGGTGTGTGGTACACCTCTTGCAGGCAGGACACAACTATAAGAGGGACTTTATCTAACAAATGCAATCAGTGTAACCTATGTCCTTTGTACCTTCAACGAATCCCCAAACAACAACAAAAAAAGAACTGAAAAAGAAAATTATTTCAAACTGAATTGAAAGGAAACAGAAAGAAGAACCAAAAGATAAAAATCAAAAGTTAATAAAATTAAATTTAAATATATATTACAGGGTTTCTTAATTTAAAAGTAGGTTCTCTGAGAGATAATAAATGATATAAAAACTCTTATTGGAATTTATCAAGAAAAAAAGAGAACATACACAAATAAACAATAATAAAAATAAGAAATGGCACATAATTATAGAAGTTGTAAATGCTAAACAATTATTTAAATGATATTATGAATGACCTTATTGGCAAATAATCTGAAAAATTAAATGAAGTAAATAAATTACCCAAAATTAAATAAAATTACCCAAAAAAATAAATAAAAGTTTACTACAGAATTAATAGAATATTGAACTGTATTTTTATCATTGAAGAATTTATGTCATTACCTAAAATATTTCTTCAAAAACACTGAGGGGCTATGTCTTTTTAATGATAAATTCATTTAAAGAACATATAATTCTAATTTTACTCACTTCCAAAATGTAGAAAAAGAAAAAAATGCTTCTTCATTCATGAATATGAGGCTGCAATAATTCTCATACCAAAACCAAACAAGAACAAAACAAAGAAAATTACAGGCCAATAGTACTCATGAACAACACTGAAAGAATCTCATAGAAAATATTGAAATATTTCATTATTAAAGTTAACCCATCTTGGAATGGGTTAATTAATCCAGGAATGGTTAATAAGAGAAAACTAAAAAAACAAGTTCACCACATTAAAGGAATTAAAGGAGAATAAATAGGTAATAATCTCAGATAATGAAATGAAAATAAATTTTAAGTATTATTTAAGGTATTTCATAACAAAAGCCTTAAAAATTAGATGGAAGAGTATTTTCTTAATCAGACAAAGAACATTTATAAATACAAGCAAACAAGCTACAGAAAACCATGTAAGTAATACTCATTGTAATGCTAATCAATGTATTGGATATCATATCAATGAGGTAATGAAAAGGAAAACCAAAAAGAAAGAAAATATATATTGAAAAGTTAAAATAAATCAGTTGTTGTTTTAGAAAAATTTGATAATCTATGGAAAATCCAAAATAATCCATATATAAATAATAAAAAATTATAAATAAATGTTGTGAAGTTTCTGCATTCATAATATAATGATGGTAATAAGATATATGGAGTCAATGCAATTCCAATCAAAACACCAGTAGAGTTTCAATAAGCTAAATCTAATATAACCAGATAAAGGCCAAAGACCAATGAAACAGACTAGAAAGTTCCAACACAAATTTCATATACTTCTAAACTAGATTTATATCAGAGAAGGCATTCTAGACTTAAAAACATGAAATGAACTATTATATTAATCAAGTGTTAAAATTTGCACACATATAAAAAAATGAAATTGTACCTCTTTATTGAACTATCCTCAAAATCAACTTCAGGTGAATTAGAAAGTATAAATTTTTTTAGAGAACATATTATGACCTATAGATAGGGAAATATTTTTTAAAACACAGAATGTGCTAACTGTTAAGGAAAATATTGATAAATATGAGTATAATTAAGAACTCTGTTTATCAGTGAAACAAATACACATATAAGGGAGTAAAAAATGCAGAAATAAGATATTTGCAATAGATATAACTGATTGTACATAAAACATTTATAAATGTGTAAGAAAAACCTAACGACTCAATAGCATTTCATGGAAGAGAAAATGTATATGGTCCATAAACGTAGGGGAAAAAATTTAAACTATATTAAAAAAGAATAATAATTTATTGCAAAATACACTGAGATGAGAATACTATAAACCTATAAGACTGTCAAAAATTAAGAAATCAACAATCCCCGTGTTAGAAAAAGCATGAAGAAATGGGACAACTCACACACTACTGAAAATGACAGTTACAGCATATACAGGCCAATAATAAAAACCAAACATTACTTCTTTTACAAATGATTTTCTCTGAAACATCCAACGATCTAGCACCTTCTCCTATAAACAACAAAACCAATGGGCTGCTATCTTATTTGAGACAGAAGCACAGAACAGGGCAAAATATATAAAAGACAGGCCATGATGGAATGACAGCAAGAGAAGGAAGACCTTAGGATGGACTCAGAGATATCCAACTAAGGTACAGACAACACAATAAATTAAAAGTGATCTTTTTGCACCATCTTCTTGTTTCCATGTCATCGCAAATATAACATTTTTTGTTTGTGTGTTTGCATTTGTTTCCCTTTTCTGGTTTTGGATCAAATATTGCAGATGTATCCAAAGGCATCAAATGCCTGATAATAAGTCAATACAAAGAAAGAAATTAACGAGGACTAGCCATAAACATCAGAGAAGATTCTCACAGGAAGGAAATATTTTATCTAAGACCTGAAATAGGACAAGTTCAGGAAGTAAAAGCATGCTGGGACATAGGAGAGACAGGATAATAAAAGATGACAGAGGAGAGTCAGTCATTGACAGGGCCATACATTGCCTGGGTGACTACATTACGAACTTTATTCTTCATCCTGAGAACAAGAAGAAACCATTGAAGATTGTAAGAGGGGATGTGACAAGATCATCCAGACAATACGTCAATATGATCATTCCACTCCGGGTAAAAAAATCACTGTAGAAAGAGCTGTGGCTAGTGGCAGCTAGGCAAAGTAGAAGGTTATATTGCTGTCCAGTAGAGGTGACAGCCACTTATACTAAGCAGTTTATCACTGAAGATGAACAAAGACAGGTTCGAGATGTATTTGGTGGTGAATTTGATGTAAATGGGTAATGAATTGGGAACGTGGAAGGTAAGAGAAAAACAATAAGACATGAAGATGATTCATCCTTCCTGACATATGATTTGGGTACCAGCCCAGCGGATAAGCTGAGGACAATGGGGCAGAGTGGGTGTAATAGGGTTTCATGGCAAACACACATATCAGTAAATTTACCTAAAGTTAGTTATAGCAAAGACATATTTGCTAAATCAAAATTTACACAATATACAAGAAATTCAGTTAAGAACTGTGGGTTGATAAAAAGATATAGTAATAGCAAACATGTGATGAGTTCTTCCTCTGTCACACCCACTGGTCGCAGTATTTTTTATGTATAAATTCATTTAATCCTTACACAAATCCCAGGAAGTAAATATATTGTTTTCTTCATATTACAGATGAGAAAATTGAGTGGGACTTTGAAAACTACCCAGTTACTGAGGAGCAGATGTGGGATTTGAAAATAAGCAGAGTGGCTCTGGAACACATGCTTTTAACTAGTATGTACAATAAGGCTTGGTAGGTCTTATGATCTAACTAAAAAGATAATATTAAAAGAATAAAGTATATACTAAAATTGAAAAGTCTCTTTCTGTTTAAATCAAGGAAGCTCAAATGACCACACATATCTTAGACAGGATAGATTAGAATCACATTCAACCCCCAAATATCAGTTCTTTTATTGCTAGAACACTCAAAGCTGAAGAAGAAGATGGTGAATTCTCCACCAAAAGTATTTCCTGTTGTTTTGTTCGGTTGAACCCATTTCTAGCCATACTCTTGTATATTCATCTCAGAAAATCATTACATGGTTGTGAGCCACTGCAGATCAAATATATTTATTACAAAGGGAAGAGTATTCAAATTCAAGATAAAATACTAAACATCAACTCAAAGACAAATAGAAAAAACACAGAGATAGAAAAAAATTAGTATATTACATGCATCTAAAAGTTATTTCTAATTGCCAGTGATAAAACATAGTTTACTATAGCTATAACCTATGGTGAGGTGCTAGAGTAGCTTTGAAAGAAAAAGAAACACAGTCTGATTAATACCATCTGAGTGAAAGAGAAATATTGCCTTCTGTCATACCACTTTTATTTATTTTATTATGGTTAATAGGAGGATAAATACAATTAGGTCATAGTATTTGCTTTTGTAAGGGAAAGTCTGAAGTCTGAGTTGTAGTTGAGTCCTTCACTCAGGAAATATGCCATGTACCCTACATTATACCTGATAAATGGGAAATGACGGCCCTGCTCTCCTTCTTTAATTTGTGTTTTTCTTTCGTATGGGCCTATAGCTGTTGGTCTACTATTTTCAGATTAGTACTGATACATAAGATGCTTGCTTTCCCATTCCTGAGATACTTTACTTAGGAGAATGTTCTCCAAATCCATCCAGGTAAATATAAAAGATGCAAAGTTTCTTTTGCATCTGAATGGATTTGGAATCTATAGTGATGTAAATAGCATAATACTGGCATGAAAATAGAGACATAAATCTATGGAACAGAATTAAGAACTTAGAGATTAAACCAACCTCTTTATTACCAATTTTATTTTTGACAAATTAAACCAAAGCTTACACTGGGGAAAAAAAATCCCTGTTTAATAAAAGATGCTGGAAGAACTGGACAGCCACATATAAAGACTGAAACTGGACCCACACCTCTCACTGCTTACAAAAATTAACTCACTCTTGATAAAAGATTGATAAGAAATAATAAAAACCATTAAAAATATCAACCTTGGGGAAGAATTCATGAAGACGACTGAACAGGCTACCGCAGAAATAACAAATATAAATAAATGAGATCTGATTAATTTAAAAAGCTTCTCCTCAGCTAAGAACATGATCAACAAAGCAAACAGACAACTTTCAGACTATCTGACAAAGGACTAGTGACCAGAATAAACTAAAAAACCAAACAAATCAATAAGAAAATAGCAAACAACCCCATCAATCAATGGGCAAGTGACATGAACAGAACCTTTCCCCCAGGAAAACAGATGAATGGCCAACAAACACGTGGGAGAAGGCTCATTATCCCTAATCATCATAGAAATGCAAATAAAAACCACTTTGAGATATCACCTAACACCAGTGAGAGTAGCCCCCATCACAAGGTCCCAAAGCTGTAGATGCTGTCAGGTGTGCAGTGAGAGGGGCACACTGATGCACTGTTGGTGGGATTGCAAACTAGTGCAACCTTTTTGGAAAGAAGTATTGAGACTTCTAAGGACCTGAAAGTAGACCACCTATTCTATCTTATAGTCCCATTACCAGTCCCACTACCCAGAAGAAAAAATCATTTTACCATAAGGACTTTTGCACTTGAATGTTTAGAGCAGCTCATTTCACAATTGCAAAGATGTGAGAACAACCTTAAGTGCCTATCAACTCATGAATGTATTAATAAACTGTGGTATGTGTATACAATGGAATACTATTCAACCATACAACTAACTTTCTTTTGTTCTTTTCTTTCTTTCTTCCCTCCTTCCTTCCTCCCTCCCTCCCTTTCTTTCTTTTTTTGACAGAGGCTCACTCCGTTGCCCCACTCTAGAGTGCCATGGCATCAGTCTGGATCACAGCAACTTCAAACTTCTGGGCTGAAGCAAACCTCCTGTCTCAGCCTTCCAAATAGCTGGTACTAAGGCATCCACCACAATGCCTGGCTAATTTTTCTATTTTTAATAGACAGGGACTCACTCTTGCTTAAGGTGGTCATGAACTCCTGAACTCACACAGTCCTCCCACATCCCTCTCCCAGAGTGCTAGAATTGTAGGCATGAGCCATTGCTCCTTGCCCATACCACTTTTCAATCAGGGACATTTAAAGATAAGGCCTGTTCCAAGTTTTTCTTATTACCTTAAGACACCTACCTGGTCCTTGAGCACATAGGTTCAGAACATTACTGATTATCATCGGGTTCCTTTTCCATCTAGCACCAAAGGGTCAGCAAACAACCAACAAGATAATATAAATTAAATTAGGATAAAAGTTGAATAAAATTGAGTAAGTGTTTGTTGTAATTAGTAAATTTTGAGTGAAGCAATCTGTCGTCTCACTGCAATGTTAAGGGGATAATTTGTACCTCACACAAAAATTTCTGTCTAAGCATGTACACATAGGTAGAAATAGAACCATATCCACATATATATGCATATACACACATGAAAAATACATGCACACACAAAATGTATTAAAATACACTCAAGAGATATAGATATTCTAAATAAACCAGTAAATTGTAAAGATGTTGAAAAAAATTACCACTATTAAAATAGATAAGAAAATCTCCCTCTAGAAAAGGCAAAAGACATGAAACTGTTTTTTAGTAATCATACACCAAAGAATTCCCATAGCATACAAATTTATCCAGAAGACAAAAAGAAATGAAGCTTTTTAATTAATTTTATTCAAGTTAGTCTAATAAACTTGCTACAAGGCACAATAAAAGAAAACTGTATAACAATCTCATATACTAATGTACACATACTATATAATATACCCATACATTAAATCTAAAAGCATATTAACAGAAAAATAGACATAATAAAGAACCAGTTGGGAGGAAAAAATATTTCAAGACAAGAAAATATGTAGACATAATTCACACAATGTAGTGTGATTTCAGATTTTCAGATCTAGAGTTAGACAAATGGAGTTTCCTATGCCAGCTCCACAAATTGCTGGCTGTGTGACCTTAGAAAAATCACCCAACCATCGTGTGCTGCTGTATTCCCACAGATAAAATGAATACAAATATTGCCTACCTTATATGATTTTTGTGAGGATGAAATAGGAAAATATTATATGTAAAGTGCCTAGAAAAAATTCTCAATAATTCTCTATCATCATTGATCAGGCGGAAAACAAAAAAGAAAAAAAGCATTTGATAAAATGTAACATCCATTCCTGGTCTTGGAAGTAAAAGACTGGTATGAGAACATGATAAATACTATGTTTTTCTCAAACTATAAGAATTATGCTTAGTAATAAAACACTAAATACTAAGGCCAGGAACAGTGGCTCATTCCTCTAATCATAGTACTCTGGAAGCCCAAAGAAGGTAGAGTGCTTGAGTTCAGGAGTTTCAGACCAGCCTGAGCAAGAGCAAGACCCCATCTCTATTTAGAATAGAAAAGCTAACTAGGAGTTGTCGCAGGCCCATGTATTCTCAGGTACTTGGGAGGCTAAGGCAAGAGAATTGCCTACGCCCAAGAGTTTGAAGTTGCTGTGAACTGTGATACCATAGCATGCTACCCAGGGACCATGGAGTGAGACTCTGCTTGAAAAAAAGGAAGAGAAGAGAAGAGAACAGAAGAGAAGAGAAGAGAAGAGAAGAGAAGAGAAGAGAAGAGAGGAGTAGAGACGACATAATATATTCAAGAATAAAACAAAGGTGGCCTCTATCACCTAGAGTCGGCCAATCTGCAAGATTAAGGGCAAAGTCTTCTAAACTGCCATGTCTTTCCTGGATATCTAACCCCAGATGTAGTGCAAGGAATTTAAGTCTAACTACAGAGTTTGGGGCAATAGTCCACATAAAACTACCCTTGCTCTCAACACCAGCTACAAGTTCAGTAGGTTCCCAAGAGTACCTACACCTTTAGTAATTCTCCAGACGGATCCTGAACTCTCTGGAAGCCATTATACACACAGTTATAGTTTATTACAAGAAAAGTAAATAAATTACATAGTAGCCAAAGGAAGAGATTTCTAGAGCAGAGTCTGAAAGAGTAATAAATGACAAGCTTCTGTTATCTTCAAGATGAGTCCCTCTCATGTGTGACAACAAACATGAACTATTGCCAACCTCGGAATCACATTCAAGCTTGATGTCCAGAATTTTCTACTGAGGTTTTTCATTCATAGGCATGATTAATTGATTAATTGCTAACCACATTGTTGAATTCAGGCTGATATGTGAATCAAAATCAAAAGCCCCCCCCCCCCCCAAGTCACCTTATTACCATAAACTGTCACTTGTGGAACAAGGGGCCCACTATGAATAACAAAGACTCTTATGACTCAGGAACTTCCAAGGGTAGAACGTTTCTCTTTTTAGGGACGAGTACAAAATCCAAGCCTCTCTTTAGGAAAAGCAAATTCAGGTGGTGCCTGTGGTTCAGTGGGTAGGGCACTGGTCCCATATACCGAAGGTGGTAGGTTCAAACCTGGCCCCAGCCAAACTGCAACCAAAAAAAATAGCTGGGTGTTGAGGCAGGCACCTGTAGTCCCAGCTACTTAGAAGGCTGAGGCAAGAGAATCACTTAAGCCCAGGAGTTGGGGGTTGCTATGAGCTGTGACACCATGCACTCTACCAAGGGCAATAAAGTGAAACTCTGTCCCTAAAAAAGAAAAAAGAAAAAATGAAAGGAAAAGCAAATTCCTTACTAACTACACATTTATTTTTGTTATTATCTGGACATTCCCTACCAATACAATTATTTAAAAAAGTCTAAAATATCCATTATTTGATAAAAGAGAAAAGAGATAAATTTATTATTCACATAAACATTTTTCTAACCTGAAGTCATAATAGATTCAATTGTAAAGTCCATTTTTATTTGCACATTTAAGTCCAAGGAAAAGGTAAAAAGAGGAATTGGCTCAAAGCAAATGTTTAAAAACATTTATATTAATGAAGAAGAGCTGACATCTTCACATCCATGATATATGTCATTCATCAGCTATCACAGACTTAATGTTTCTTATCACATTCAGG
The DNA here is from genome assembly GCA_963574575.1 of Galagoides demidoff. Taxonomy (NCBI): domain Eukaryota; kingdom Metazoa; phylum Chordata; class Mammalia; order Primates; family Galagidae; genus Galagoides; species Galagoides demidoff. Next base: position 18,540 of record CAUYQV010116856.1, read on the forward strand.
GACTATTTATGTCTTCACATTTTACAAAGGATTTTATGAGAAATAGATGCTGGGTTTTTTAAATATATATTTTAGTTGACAGTGGGAATAATGATAGTATTCTTTTAATTTCTCATAAGGAATTTTGTTAATAAATTTTATGAACATAATTTATCCTCAGATACTTTGAGAAAGGTAAAGGTATAATATATAATTCATATATTTTTTCTGAATACTTTTAAACTTTTAATTTCTAGCTTTAATCAATTTGATTATGATGTAACTCAATTTGTTCATATTTCTTATGCTTGGGATTCATTGATCGTCTTGGATCTGTAGGTTTCTAGTTTTCTGACAAATTTGAAAATTTTCTCAATATTTTAAAACACTTTTTCTTTCCCTCAGTTCTCCTTCAGGGACTTCAATTAAACATATAGTAAGCTTTTTGACATTGTTCCACAGCTAAAAGATACTCTGTTTATTTTATTTTTAATTTTTTCTACGTGTATTTTATTTTGGATAGATTCTATAGGATGCCTTTAAGTTCACTAACACATTTATCTGTTATTAACTAAAATTGTTATCTACAAAAGTTAAGTTTGAGTCTTTTTTATATCTTCTATGTCTCTACTTAATATGCTCAATCTTTCTTCTACTTCTTCAAATATTTTTTCCACTTTTGTAGTTGTGTCAGGTTAAAGGGAAAATGTAGCCCTTGTTACTCTGTCTTTTGCAGGAGCAGAAATCACATATATTCAATTTTAACTTTTCTGTAAAGAACCTTAGGTCTGTACTCAAAAGTATAATTGAGCTATACACTCTCAGTGTTCATGTTAATATAATAAAATTCATTTGAAAGATTCAGTTTTAAATAACCTGGAAGAGTGAAGGTAAGTATTAGAAGAATATAAGTTCTTAAATTGAAATGTCACTAATTCATGGGAAGGGAATGCATTAGGGATTTAACAAAATTATTATAAGAAATGCAAAAAGAATTAAAAATAGACAAAGAAATACTAAAAAGAAAAAGAGATCTGGGTTTACTCCAAGAAATAATTCTAAAATAAGAATTAAAGGACAGATTAATGAAATAAAAGCAAAAGCCAAGAAATAGACTTATTCTATTTCATAAACCAATATGGGGAAGGGAATGAACAAGAAGCAGGGATTGAGGAATATATAGCACGAGGAGACACAGAGACAAAAGATGGGATTGGTGGTCTGACTGAGCGGATGGCTGCAGCCAGCACGAAAGCACAAAATCAGCTTTATTTTATAGTATCTTGATAGGTTTGTCTATGGGGAAATAGCATAGACAAAGGACATATTTTTGGTCTTATAGTATGATAGCTTTAACCAAGCTATTACAAATCACAAATCATTCTGTCAATGTTTTTTACTTAATTCCATTAACATATGTTTACAACTAAGAAGGGGAAGATCACAAGAATTTCTGCATAGTTCTTAAAAATTAACTGGACAAAGAAAGAGCTACATGACTTCTGGAAGGGGGAGCATGAAGAAAGGAATATGGTTCTTTTGAGAAAAGAGGAGAAGGAATTGAGGGTTCATTCCCTTAACATTCCCCAGACTGTGGGAGCTCTGCTGTGTCACAGCCTGCTTTCTACAATTCTTGTAAGGCAAGAATTTAATATAGGAGAAGGATAATATGTCATGAATTGGTAATTAAATTAATAAACTACAGTGAAATAAAAAGTTAAAAATAAAACTATAGCTGTACATCATACTATTGATCAAAATAGATTCTTGAATGAATTAGGCAGTTAAATTTAAGAGTATATATAAATGAACTGGTAAAAAAAACACATAAACATCTGTGTAATAGTGAAGAATAAACTTCTAACTGCAAACTCAAATTTGAAAATTTGAAGAAAAATCTTAATTGATTTGAAAATATTAATATTTCCTCTACTCTGAAGCATATATAAATACAATTAAAAGAAAAACTGAAAAACGCTAATGTGATTAAAAAGAATAAATTCTTATAATAAGATAGAGCTTTTATAAATCAGGAGTAAAATTATCAAGAACTTTAAAATAGAGGGGCAGAGCAAGATGGTGGACTAGAGAAATCTCCTTGCCAGTTACTCATGAGGAGACATGGAAAAGTAGATGTCAGCCACCTCTGGCAAGGAAAATCTACACAGAAACATCACTCTATGGACACAGTGAAAAAGTAGGAGACTTAGGAAATATGGAGCTGAGGAAAACTTATGCAGAAGGCAGGTGACTGGTATAGGCTGAGGCCAACCAATCAGCTGGCTCTCCCACAGAGGTCAGGGGGTTGGAAGGGGTTGTCCTATAGTATTTTGATTTTGGACTGGGCTGCTCACTGGAGCAGCAAGTAGAATCAAACAATGGACAAAGATTGAGGTTGAACATTGGACTGAATGGTTCTCCCATTGGCTTGGCTGATGACAGTGTGCTGCCATTGTGGGAAGGCTGCCTGGTGGAAGGAATAGTTTGCAGAGTCCTAGTACATGGCTGGCTCAGGAGTACCTGGTGAACTTAAGCAGCCATCCTTATGGTGAGCTGCACACTGTGCACCTCACAGGAGGGCCACTTTGTTGTCAGGGCACCCTGTCTGATAGGTCTCCTGGGAAGTCTAGCAAGAGCTTTAGGACCCCAGTCCTGTAGGGACTGATTGCTGATATAGCAAACAAGCCTAGATTGAAGGCAAAGAAGTCAGGAAGACAAATCCAGTCTCCTTTGGAACTAGAGAGTTGCTTCTGACCCCTATTATGTACAGTAAATCCAGTGTGAATTCTCCAGCTCTGAACAATACAGTGCAACCTGGTGTCCAGGAATATATTGCAATATACACACATTTTTTTTAAATTTTTTGTTTCTTTTTTCAATTTTTTTCCTTAGTTTTTTTACTTTTTTTCTCTTTTGTTGTTGTTGCTTTTCTTTATGTTTTTTTTTTTTTTTTTTTTTTTGTGTGTGTGTGTGTGTGTGTGTGTTTGGTTGTATTTTTATTTTATCATTTTTACATTTTCAATAGTAAGGGCTCCTCTATTTTTGTCACAGTTTTTCAACCCCTTTTATTCTTCCTTTCTTTTAATTTCTCTCCTTTTCTTCTTTTTTGGTAGAGATTTTTCTACTCTTCTCATATTTCCCACATAAATTTCTCAAATAATAGCTAAGATAGCCCACTTTTTTCTTCTTTACCTTATATGATTACATTTTCAATTTTATGTACATTTTTATTATTTTTTATGATTATTCTCTATTCTGAGGGCTGAGGGGTTATGGCATTGGTATGGCTCATAGAGGTCATGAGAGAAAAATCTTGGTGTCATTTTAGCTTTGGCCTTTGGAAAGAAGGTATTGGTAGGTCACCACTGCTAATTTATTTGTATATTTTCATGAGGCCAGGAAGAAGCTTCTAGCTTTGTGGAACCTGCTTAGCCTTGGCCCCCAAAATCCTAGAGCTGTAGATATGGTTAAAGCATCCTGCTGAACACAACCATTTCTCCTGTCATCCTCTTTCTCTCTTTCTTCCTTTTTCTCTCTTTAATTATTTTCTTATACTCCACCCTTTACTTTTCCTAGTTGTCTTTTTCTTTTCTTTCTCCCTTCTTGCTCTTTACCCTTATCTTTCTTTTGGCCTTATGCCAAAAGGACACTTTAACACCTAAGCTCTGAGATAAGGTAATTTAAAGTGAAGGAAGAAGTGAGAAGGAAGAATTAGGAGAATGGAGCCAACAGAAAGAATATACACATGAGGAGGAATCAACAGAAAAAATCTGGTAACATGAAAAACCAGAATAGAGCAACTGCTCCCCCCACAAGAGATCATGAGGTAGCCATTGCAGAGGATTCCACCTATAAAGAATTAATGGAACTGATAGAATATTTAAAATATGGATGGCATAAACAATAAAGAGAATTGACATAAAAGTGGAAAAATAGAACTAAAAAGTGGAAGAAAGATATCAAGAATATAGAAAGGATGTGAAAGAGCTTAAGTACATAAAAGAGTCAATCAGGGAACTTAAAGATGTAGTAGAAATTATCATTAACATGCTAGACCATGGAGAAGAAAGAATCTCAGAGCCAGAGAATAAAGCTCTTGAGCTAACCCAGGCAGTTAAAGAGACAGAAAAGAAGAGAGAAAAAGCAGAACATTTGCTCAGAGAATTATGGCACTTCATAAAGCACTCATATGAATTATAGGTATTCCTAAAGAGGAAGAAGAATATCACAAAGGAATAGAAGTCCTTCTGGAGGACATCATAAGTGGAAACTTTCCAAGTGTCACTAAAGGTTCTAAAACATTCCTTTTAGAGAGATATCAAACTCTGGATCACCTCAGCATGAATGGAGCATCTCCAAGACACAATGTAATGAACCTGTCTGAAGTCAAGATGAAAGAGAAAATTCTGCTTCTGCAAGCTGCCAGGAATAAGTGCCAATTGACCTACAGCAGCAAAGCCATCAGGGTGATGGCTTCTGAGCTGAAACTTTCCAAGCCAGAAGAGAATTGTCAGATACCTTTAACCTTCTTAAAACAATTTTCAGTCAGAATTCTGTATCCTGCTAAACTAAGCATCAAAATCAAATTGATGGAGAAATCAAATCTTTTACTGATATTCAAACATTGAAGAAATTTGCCAAAACAAGATCAGCTCTACAGGAAATACTTACACCTATTCTTCACACTGAACATCACAATGGACCACCAGCAAAATAAACACCCACAAACTAAGGGACAAAACCTAGCTTCCACAATGACACAAAGGATAAAACTAAGCAATGAACTTTCACAAAATAAGATGTATAGAACACCACCACATTTATTAATTCTCTCAATAAATATTAACATCTTTAATTCCCCACTGAATAAGCAGAGACTGGTCTATTTGATAGAAAAGCATAAGCATTCCATAAGCTGTTTTCAGGAAACACACCTAACCTTGAAAAACAATACAAGACTCAGAGTGAAGAATTGGAAAATAATATTTCAGGCAAATCAAAACAGAAGAAAGAAGGGGTCTCAATCTTATTTTCAGATACAAATTGACTGAAAGCAACTAACATTAATAAAGACAAAGATGATTCCATCATACTGGTCAAGGAAGCAATACATCAAGAGGAAAGTTCATTTCTATATATTTATGTACCAAACTTAAATTCTCCCAAATTTATGAAACAAATCATAAATGGCCTAAGTAATATGATATCCTATAACATCATAATAGCTGGGAACATTAATGCCCCTCTGGTTGAACTGGACAGGTTCTCTAAACAGAAACTAAACAATGATGTAAGGGACTTAAATATGGCCGTATGACAAATGGGCTTAACAGACATATACAGAACATACCATGCCAAAGCTAAGGAATAAATGTTCTTCCCATAAGCTCATAGAACATTCTCAAAAATAGATCATATCCTAGGACACAAATCAATCCTCAACAAAATCAAAATAACTAAAATTTTACCTTATATCTTCTTAGACCAAAAGAAAATAAATGTGGAACTCAACTCCAACAAAAAAATTTAATCCAAAGGCATGGACATTAAACAACATTATGTTGAATCACTGCTAGATTAAGGAAGAGATAAGAGAGAAAATTATTAAATTTCTCAAACATAACAATGATGGTATATGTTACCAAAACCTGTGGGGCACTGCAAAAGAGCTCTAACAGGAAAAATTATCTTATTAGAAGTGTACATCCAAAAAAACAGAAAGAGAGCACATCAACAACCCAATTAACCATCTTAAGGTAATGAAAAAGTTCAAGGAACATAATATAACCAGCAAAAGAAAAGAAATAATCAAAATTAAATCAGAAATAAATGAAATTGTAAACAAAAATTATCATTCAGAAAATCAATGAGACAAAAAGTTTATTCTTCAAAAAGAAAAATAAATTTTTTTGCCAGATTAACTAAAAACAGAAAAATAAAATCTCTAATAACCTTAATCAGAAACAAAAATGGGAAAATAACAGCAGATACCACTGAGATATAAGTGAATAATTCTGACTACTACAAGAAACTCTATACCCAGAAATTTGACAGTGTGGAGGAAATGCACCAATACCTGGAATTATTCCAGAAGGAAATAGATATCTTGAATAGATGATTATCAAGCACTGAGACTGAAGAAATAATAAAAAAGCTTTTAACAATAACAAAAAGCCCTCAACCAAATGGCTTCACACCAGAATTATATCAAACCTTCAAAGATGAGCTTGTCCTTACACTGCAGAACTTATTCCAAACATGGAGAAGGAAGGAATATCCCCTAACACATTGTATTAAGCAACATCACCCTGATTCCAAAATCAAGAAAAGACCCAACTAAAAAGGAGAACTTCACACCAATTTCACTAATGATTATTGATTCAAAAATACTCAATAAAACAATAAAATCTTTGCCAACAAATTACAGCTACATATTAAAAAAATTATACATCATGAACAAGTAGGCTTCATCTAAGGGATGCAAGGCTGGTTTAACATATGCAAATCCACAAATGTAATTCTCCATATTAGTAAAAGCAAAAACAAAGACCACAGGAACCTCTCAATAGATGGAGGAAAAGCATTTGATACAATTCAGCATCCTTTCCTAAAATAAACTCTTAAGAATATAGGTATAGGTGGCACATTTCTTAAAAAGATTGAAGTCATCTATGACAAACCCACAGCCAACATCATACTGGATGTAGTAAAACTAAAAGCTTTTCCACTTAGAACCAGACAAGGATGTCCTCTATTGCCACTACTCTTCAGCATAGTGCTAAAAATTCTAGCTACTGCAATAAGGCAAGATAACAATATAAAAAGCATCCACAAGGAGGTCAAACTCTTACTCTTTGCTGACCAATGATATGATCTTATACTTAGAGAACCCAGGAGAATAAAAAACAAGAATCCTGGATGTGATGAGGAAATACAGCAATGTCTCAGGATATAAAATCAATGTCCACAAATCACTAGCCTTTCTATACGCCAAAAACAGCCAAGTCAAGAAGCTAATCAAAGATGCAATTTCCTTCACAGTAGCTTCAAAGAAAATGAAATACCTCGGAACATACCTAACAAAAGAGGTAAAGGACCTCTACAAAGATAATTATGAAATCCTAAGAAAAGAAATAGAAGAAGACATTAACAAATGGAAGAACATTTTCTTCACATGCTCTTGCCTGGGAAGAATCAACATTGTTAAAATGTCTATACTATCCAAAGCAATCTATAGATTCAGTGCAATCTCCATTAAAACCCCAACATCATACTTTGAAGATTTGGAAAACACAGTTCTTCATTTTTATGGAACCAGGAAAAAAACTACATAGCCAATACTATTTTTAGTAGGAAAAACAATGCTAGAGGCTACCAGACTTTAGGTTATACTACAAGTTTACATTGATCCAAAATAGAATGGTATTGTCACAAAAATAGAAACATAGGCATATGAACTGAATAGAAAACCAAGGGATGAAACCAGTCTTTTATAACCATCTGATCTTTGATAAACCCATCAAAAGTATATACTGGGGAAAAGAACCCCTGTTCAATAAGTGGTGCTGGAAGAACTGGATAACCACATGTAAAAGACTGAAATTGACCTGCACCTTTCACCATTTACAAAAATTGACTTAAGATTGATAATATATTTAAATCTAAGACATGAAATGGCTCGGTGCCTGTGGCTCAAGCAGCTAAGGCACCAGCCACATACACCTGAGCTGGCAGGTTCGAATCCAACCTGGGCCCGCCAAACAACAATGAAGGCTACAACCAAAAAATAACTGGGCGTTGTGGCAGGCACCTGTATCCCAGCTACTTGGGAGGCTGAGGCAAGAGAATTGCTTAAGCCCAGGAGTTGGAGGTTGCGGTGAGCTGTGATGCTACAGCGCCCTACCCAGGGTGACAGCTTGAGGCTCTCTGTCTCAAAAAACAGACATGAAATGATAGAAATCATAGAAGAAAGTATGGGGAAAACTCTTGGGAATAGATTTTATGAAGAAGACTTCAGCAACAATCACAACAAAAATAAATGAATGGGACCTAATTAAACTGAAAAGCTTTTGCACAGCTAAGGACACAGCAAGTAAAGCAAATAGACAACCTTCAGAATGAAAAAATATATTTGCATGTTACAAATCACACCAAGGTGATAACTATGATCTATAAAGAACTCAAATTAATCAACCAAAAAAGAGCAAACAATCCCATCCTTCATTGAGCAAGAGACATGAATAGAACCTTCTCTGAGTAAGACAGACAAATGGATAACAAACATATGAAAAAATGCTCATCACTCCTAATCATCAGAGAAATGCAAATCAAAACCCCAATAAGAATAGCTCGCATCACAAAGTCCCAAAGTTGCAGATGCTGAGATAGGTGTGGAGAGAGAGGGACGCTTTTACACTGTTTGTAGAACTGAAAACTAATACAGCCTCTTTGGAAAAAAATATAGAGAATCCTCAAAGAACTCAAATTAGACTTCCCATTTGACTCTGCACTCTCACTACTAGTCATCTGCCCAGGGGGAAAAAAAATCATTTTATCGTAAAGACATTTGTACTAGAATGTTTATCACAGCTCAATTTGCCATCACCAAGATGTAGAAACAACCTAAATGCCCATCAGGAATGGATTAACAAGCTGTAGCACATGTATACCATGGAGTACTACATAGAAATAAGAAAAGATGCTGACTTTACATCTTTTTTTATTAACCTGGATGGAGCTGAAACACATTCTTCTTAGTAAAGTGTCTCAAGAATTGAAAAGAAAATATCCAATGTACTCAGTTTTATTATGAAGCCAGTAGAGGATCTAACACACACCCAAATAGGAGAAAAACTTAATTCTGTTCAAGTTGGGGGGAGTGGGAACAAAAGAGAGTGGGAGAGGTAGGAGGATTGTGTGCTCCCACTTAAAGGGCACAAGGTAGGGAGGGGTGTATGACATATCTTTTGGGTGTAAGACATAACTACAAAAGGAACTCTACCTAACAAATTCAAAAATTGTGACCTGGTTGTGCCCTCACAATAAACTTAAATTTTAAAAAAAACATAAAAACATAAAAATAATGTTTCTATAAACTTAAAAAAAGAAACTTAAAATAGGCAATGTCTATTTTCAATGATACACAGAAAAACTAAGATTAATGAGCATATAAAAATTCTTCTTACTAATAATGCAAAATAAACATTATTGTGGTGAGATATATATATATATAGGTTTTCATCCATGGTTTCTGGCTCATAACTCCCATAGTACCTGTTATCCTGAGGAAGAAATGTGACACACAGATGCTACCAAGAATCTGAATAGACAGACCTTGCTGGGTAGATGTGTTCTTCTTTCCAATCATATCTCTGGTAGGGTCAATAATGCCTATGTTATGAAGCTTCTGTAAAAACCCAAGAGAACTGGGTTGATACAGAGCTTCTGGATAGCTGAACATAAGGGGATTCCTGGCAGGTGATGAGGCCAGGAATAGCATGGAAGCTCCATGCCCCTTCCCTATATCTTACCCTCTGCATTTACTCATCTGTGTCCTTTGTATTATTCTTTATAATAAACCAGTAACCTTAAGTGTTTCCATGAGTTCTGAGAGTCACTCCAGCAAATTAATCAAATCCAAAAAGAGAAGGGGTGGTAGAAACTTCAACTTGAACTCTCAACTTGAAGTCTGGAGGCTGGGACTTGCAACTCATGTCTTTAGCAGGTCAGTCTTAGGGTCTGAGCCCTCTCCCTGTGGTATCTGACACTATCTCCAGGTAGGAAGTGTCAGACTTAAATTAGAAGACCCCCCCCCATGGATGTGTAGGGGAAAAACCTCCATTTAATCCCACAGAATTCTTCTGTGTGACTAATTGTTGACTGTTGTAGAATTTAGAGGATAACATGGTTTGAGGAAGGTTTTCTCAAAGCAATTACGAAAACATACAGTACATTATCATCTCAAAAATTATAAAGACAAAATATAATTCCCAGAATGATGTAAGTAGAGGAAAAAGGCATCCTATACTACAGATAGAGGTAAAAATTTAAACATGTGAGAATAGCTCCCATCACAAAGTCCCAAAGCTGCCAATGCTGGGGAGGATATGGAGATAAGGGAACACTTTTACATTGTTAATGGTATTGTAAACTATTACAGACTCTTTGGAAAGACATGGAGAATCCTCAAAGAACTCAAAATAGACCTTCCATTTGATCCTGCAATCCCGTTACTCAGTATCTACCCTGAAGAAAAAAAAATCATATTATCATAAGGACATTTGCACTGAATTATTTATTGCAGCTCAATTTACAATCACCAAGATGTGGAATCAACCCAAGTGCCCATCAACCCATGAATGGACTAATAAACCGTAGTATATGTATATCATGGGATATTATTCAGCCATAAAAAGATAGAGACATTACATCATTTATATTAACTTGGACAGAACCGGAGAACATTCTCTTTAGTAAAATATCACAAAATGGAAAAGCAAATATCCAGTGTATTCAATATTAATATGAAACAAGTAGATGACCTAATATACTTCCATACAAGAGAAAAATTCAAGTTGGGGGGAGGGGGAGAAGGGAGGTAGGAGAGGGGAGGAAGGATGAGGATTGTGTGTTCCCACTTAATGGGCACAGTGCAAGGGTACATGGCATGCCTCCTGGTTGAGGGGTACAACTACAACAGGGGCCTTACTTAACAAACACAAACATTGTAACCTACTTGTACCCTCATATTAATCTGACGTAAAAAATAAACCAATAAAAAATCTAAACATTTTTGGATAATAATTTGGTCATTTGTATATTCATAACCTTAACAATGTTGTATCATTTAGCAACTTAATACCATTTTTAAAGCATATTTAAGAAATTGTAACATTTATAATATAGCCTTGAATCAAATGAATGTACTCTCTAATCTACTGATTTAATAAGAAAATATAACAAAGTGTAGACAGTAGCTATCTCCAGGTTATGGAAGTGTCTCTGATTTCAATGAAATAATATTACTTTCACTATCATAAAATTAATCAATACTTATTGCTCTTTAATCTATTATTTATTCATATCATAATCAAGTACTCCACTGAGGTGGTAACAGGAGCTCTTTTCCATCAGAGATTGTGGAATAAAGTAAACCACTCCTGCAAATGCTAGTACCCATTCTGGAACGGCATAAACTTTATAATAAACTACGAGGCCAAAAGAATCTCTCTCTCTCTCTCTCTCTTTCTTTCTCCTGGTCTCTCTCTTCTCTTTCTCTCTCTCTTCCTCCATCCCCCAACATGGCCTGTGTCTGTCACTGTGAAGTTTAATCCTTTTGCTGATAGTCAGGCAATTTCAGTAGCACGGTCTTAAATCTGGATGGGGGCAGAGGGATAAAATGCTTTTCTCTGGACATATGTTCCTCATTATGTCAGTCTCTTTATAGCTACTGGTTCAGGGTGACCTTGAAAAGAACACCCTGCAGAGCCAGAAGTTCCTTACTGTTCACTAGAGAATAGTGTTGGAGGGTTCAATGTGTAAGGAGAAGTTATTTTATTTCTGATACCGTGTGTAGCACTGGTTCTGTGCCTATAAAGTGAGTAAAGATACCTCTCCACATAAACCTTCAAAAGAAGTCCCACCCTGCAGAAACGTGCATCAATTTATGAGGTTCCTGAGAGCACATATGTTAACTATGTAATAAATACCTGCTAAATGAATAAAAGGAAAATGAGTGATATTTTTCAAGCTCTGTTGCTTGGTGTCTGTTTTAAAGGTCTGTTTCACCACATGTCTTCAAGGGAAGGATGTGGGCCCCTCTTTCTATGGAGACCTCAGGCTGCAATTTTCGGGCCTACCAGGAAGAAATGTCCCAACTCAAACTGCTCTCTCAGCTGCAATGTGAGGGGACGGGCCACAGCTCCTGGTCAGCATGAGCTCAAGCTGCTTTCTTGGTTGCAGTGGATAGGGAAGGTACAGGGGAGGAAGGGTCAGAATTAGCAAAAATAGTTGCTGGCACAGATTCAGAGATAAAGGAATGTTTATAGACTGTTAGTATAATATGGAATTGCAAATTATTACAGCTTCTATGAAGAATAGCATAAAGATTCTTTAAAGAACTAAAAGGCAGGCTCAGCGCCTGTGGCTCAATCGGCTTAGGCGCCAGCCACGTACACCTAAGGTGGCGGGTTCGAATCCCCAGCCCGGGCCCGCCAAACAACAATGATGGCTGCAACCAAAAAATGGCCGGGTGTTGTGGTGGGCACCTGTGGTCCCAGCTACTTGGGAGGTGGAGGCAGGAGACTCACTTGAGCCCAGGAGTTGGAGGTTGCTATGAGCTGTGATGCCATGGCACTCTACCCAGGGGGGATAGCTTGAGGCTCTGTCTCAAAAAAAAAAAAAAAAAAAAAAAGATTATAATAGCTGTATCATGTAGCCTAGCTGTACAGTCGGCTATACCGTCTAGGTTTGTATAAGTATGCTTTAGGATGTTTTTACAACAATGAAATCACCTAACAAAACACTTCCCAGGACTTATTCCCAAAGTTAATTGATGCCAAATAACATTGACCAAATACCATACCAGAATTCAAATGCACAACACACACACTCTTTCCTACATCCTGATAACAAAAGAAACAAGTGTAACGTGATGTGAATAGTTTTAGAGTATTTTTCCCTTGCTGTTGATCATTAGTTCTGTATTTCCTTAATTATCATCATGATTTACACCTAACATTTAATAGTTTTGTGTTTGTCTTAGCATGTTTTTATTGAGTTTTATCTTACTTTCTTCCGAGGAATGATTCTTCTATGTTGCTCAAGTTACTTTATTTTTATCATTTCATGATTACCCATTTATCCATTTTCTTTTCAAAGTGTTTGTATGAACATAAGATAATGATTTCTTTTCCTAAAAGTGTTTGAAAATCAGACACTTTTTCTCTTAATTGTTTTATTACCCTGAAATGAAATCCTTCCGAATCCTAGGTGCATGCATATGTTTTATATTTCTCCTTTATCACAGAGGTGGTCCTAACCCTCAGTTACTTGTGAAATAATTGACTCCTTATATGATTATTTTGTAACATTAATGTCTCTCATGAATACTTTGGAAGAATTATTTAGCTCTTTGGCAATTCTAATGCCCTTGACTTTGTAGGGTGCCCTTGTCAGTCCTCTGTGGGCCCATTTCTTCTCTTTAGAAAAAAGTACTAACAGTCTGCTGAGATAATGACCTTTAGTTTTAACTTTTTATGGAAAGAGAAGTGAATTTTTATGATGGGATTCATTAAACGATCACTAAATCTCAAGAATTTATGAAAGTATTCCTTTTTTTAAAAAAAAAGATATAAATAGTGAGACTGTATTCAGAGAGCTCTTAATGACTATTTAACATGTTTTATATTTTTAATGCATGGGAATTGAAACATAACTGAAATATTAACCTTAAAGTTCATGAACTAATGTTAAGTACGAAGTAAATAATTAATCATGATTTGACCCTTTTATTAAAAACTGAGAGTATCGGAAAGAGAAAAATTCATCATGAATTCTGATAATTTGTTACCAAAAAGAATGGTTGAAATATGTTGTATTAAGCATGTAAGTAATGAGCATTATTATAACATCTTCTTAGCATTAGTAAAATTCTGTTGGTAATACGATAATTAGTTATACTGTATAATTTGAGAATTTTCAGAATTAATGGTACATTTAAAATAGAAAACTTGGCTCAGCACTGTAGCACAGCAGTTAGGGTGCCAGCCACATACACCAAAGCGGCCAAATTTGAACCTGGCCTGGACCTGCTAAACAACGACGACAACAAATAGATGGGTGTTGTGTTGTGGCAGGGACCTGTAGTCCCAGCTACTTGGGAGACTGAGGCAAGAGAATTGCTTAAGCCCAAGAGTTCAAAGTTTTGGTGAGTTGTGACGCCACGGCACTCTACCCAGGGCAACAGCTTGAGATGCTGTCACAAAAAAAAAAAGAGAAAAAAGTTAATAAAATAGAAAACTTAGTCCTCTGCAATCATGGAGGTCTCATACATCTAAAGTTATGATAAGGCTATAATGCTTTAAAAAGTAATTAATAGGGATTTCATATCCATACTATAGAATAGTCATTATTAAATTGAAGTTTAAGTTGTGTGAAAGTTACCCTATCTTTAAGGCATAATTTTGGATTTAATTGCTTTGAGCATAATGTGTTGAATTGAGTTCTTCTGATGTGGAATGAGCATGGCATGTCCTGCCGTGTGATGCTCACCGGGTGGTTACGATGCTCTCTGTAGAATACCTAAAGCTTTAGTGAAGTGAAAGAAGAAACCACTTGATTAGCTTCATGGGGATGGCAAACAAATGGCCACAAATTGGGTGGCTCAAAGCAACAGATAGATATTCCTCCACGGTTCTACAATCTGGGAATTTGCAATCAGCTTTTCTGTCAGGGATGTTCCCTCTGAGGCTTCAGAGAAGAAGGAATTCTTTCTTGCCTCTTCCTAGTTTCAGGCCATGGTCAATACTACTTGGCAGTCTTTGGCCTGCAGCTGCATCATTCCAGTCTCTGCCTCCATCTTCACGTGGCTGTTCTCTCTCTGTGGTTGGCCGTGTTTTCACATGACCTTCTTATAAGGACACCAGTCATTGGATTATTTATGTGAACTCAAAGACACCACTTACAGTTTTATTTTCCTCATCTAAGTAGAAGTATGTTACAGAAATGTTGTGAGGATCAAATAGGAAGTGCTTTGGGAATGGATAAAGTAGTAGAAAAATGTTTGGTTCCTTTTTTAACCTGCGATAGGAGTAATAGAGTCATTCAACCCTCCCCAGGAGCATTGTCATGCCCCAAAGGCAGAATGAGAAAAACAGACAGCTCCAGCCCACAACTGGGCATATTGGACTAGACTAAATAGAGACTGGGGTAACATCTATTTTTAATAATAAAATATACATTTGGAATTCTAATTTTATTTTATTTTATTATATTATATTATATTTTATTTTATTTTATTTATTTATTTTTTTTGAGACGGAGCCTCAAGCTATCCCCCTGGGTAGAGTGCCATGGCATCACAGCTCACAGCAACCTCCAACTCCTGGGCTCAAGTGAGTCTCCTGCCTCCGCCTCCCAAGAACCTGGGACCACAGGCGCCCTCCACAAGGCCCGGCCATTTTTTGGTTGCAGCCATCATTGTTGTTTGGTGGGCCCGGGCTGGGGATTCGAACCCGCCACCTTAGGTGCACGTGGCTGGCGCCTTAGCTGATTGAGCCACAGGCGCCGAGCCGGAATTCTAATTTTAAATTAACGTTAGTAGAACCATATGCACCTTTTAAAATATTTTGTATCCTTTCTTTGAAAATCACCATGTGGAGAATAATGATTTATAAATGTGGAAGGACATAAAGATATATCTCAGGTTATAGTTTAACCTAGTGTAATAATCTTCTTTAGAAAATATACATGGTGCAAAACATGGGCATTCTAATCCATAAGAAGGTCAGGCAGCCATAGTTTGTAGACTGTAGTGGCGGGGAGAGCCCTCCAATAGTATGCACAGCTGATCATCTATGCATTTGGGAGAGGCAGAAATAAATAGGCAGAATCAAAGAATATAAATTTCCAGTTAGAAATTCAAGAGATTTATTATAGGTTCAGCATCTATAGCTCAGCAGTTAGGCTGCCGGCCACATACATTGGGGCTGGTGGGTTTGAACCTGGCCCAGGCTTGCTAAACAACAATAACAACAAAAATAACCAGGCGTTGGGGCAGCGCCTGTAGTTCCAGCTACTTGAGAGGCTGAGGCAAGAGAATCTCTTGAGCCCAAGAGTTCGAGGTTGCTGTGACCTTTGACACTATGGCACTCTACTGAGGGCAACATATTGAGGAGAGTCGGTCTCAAAAAAAAAAAAAAGAGAGAGATTTATTATACAACATGGTGACTATCATTAATGACATAGTGAATTCTTGAAAAATACTAATAGAGTACTGTGCTATATATGTATACCATAGAATACTATTCATCCATAAGAATAGATAGAGACTTTACACTTTTGTATTTACCTGGATGGAGCTGAAACACATTCTTCTCAGTAAACTATCACAAGAATGCCAAAAAAAAAAAAAAAACCCATGTACTCAATACTAATATGAAATCAATATATAAAGAACTACAAGCCACAAGAAAGAAAAATACAATATAGTTTAGCAAGGGGAGGAGAGAGGTTGGAGAGGGGAGGGGCCGGGAGGTGGCGTGATTGGCGGGATCTCACCTAATGTGCACAACATGAGGGTGTTCAGCACACCCCCGGGTGTAGGGCACAACTATAACTCGAACTTTAGCTTAGAAATGAAAACAATATACCCTAAATATTTGCACCCTCATATCAATCCGAAATAGAAAAAAAAGAGTACTTATAAAATGTTCTCACCAAAAGAATGACAAATAAGTGAGGTAATACATATGTTAATTAGCCAGATTTTAGCATTCTACAGCATATGTATACTTTAAAACATTTTGTATGTAGTAAATACATAATTTTATCTGTCAATTTCAAACATTATAATAAAAGAAATAAGCTGGTTCTAAGTTGAGGGCCACATGAGACAGCTCGTTGCCTGGTGGTGATGGTGATTAAGATTGAACACATGAAATGAATTTATTCCTGTCCACTTGACCGAGGTCCAAAGAGTTTCCCATCATTTACACTGGCAGGAATACACTCATTAATTTACTCAATCATTCAGCCCATGTAATGAGTGATTACTAAGTATGAGCAATTGTGTTAGATGCTGAGGACTTCAGTGAACCAGCCATAGCACTGACAATCTAATGGAAAAATAACATTTAAGTTAGTATCATTTACTTGGTAATGATGGCTGATGTTTAAAGAGCATTTGTGGCAGCTAAAGAGTTTACATAAATCATTCAAAATCTCTGAACTGAAAAAAAACAAAGCTCTACCTTAATTAGTGCCTGCAGGTGTTAGGGGTTAGGAAGGGCAAGAACTGAAAATTAATATTTAATTTTATATAAGTTTATGCATGTAATGAGGAAATCATTATTTCAAATCATAACATTATAAAGTTGAAGTAGAAAAAAAGAGCTGCTAGAATTGGAGGTTTTTAAAGATCCTCATTTTACACACAGGGAAACGGTAACAAGAGTTAGCTACCGAGATGTTGTAAGTTTAGTTCTACTCTTTGGGAATTGACGATGATTTTGTTTTGAAACTACTTTCTATTACTTTGTGGTTCATGCCCAGGATAGATATACAGGGGGATTCTTACAAAAAGGAACAAATATATTCAAAGTTCTTTTATATGGAATTCTTAAGCAAGTTTCTATGGCTCTTAAGAGACTAACCAAAATATTTTATTGGCCCCTACTGCCTGCAAGGCCTGGCCCCTCTCAACCCTCTGGCTTCCTCCCAGACACACTGGCTACTTCTCAGGTTCTCAGAATTATAAAGCTGCTTCTGCCTGCAGGTCTCTGCTACAGTCTTGGCTCTGCCTGGATTTCACTTTTCACCTGCCTATTAACCTCCATATCTTCAAATCTCAGCTCGAACATCATTTACTGAGCCCTGCCTTCCTTGACCTTGAATTACTCCTGCACTATGGTCACATAGCTTTCTAAAATAGTCTTTATAGTTGTAGGTCTATTTTGGGGATTATTTGGTATGGCTACTTCATGTCTTGCCCTGGGTTCCATTAGAACGGGACTGAGAGAAAGGCTTGTGTGCACGTGGTTTAAAGTGAAACGGATCCCATGGTGGGAGTGAGGACTAGACTGAGGGAACTTAAATAGCAAAAGAAAAGGCCACCACAGACAGCATGTGCTCTGTCCCACTGGGGCTTAAAAGAAAGTTTGAGAAAAGCATCTCAGAAACCTGTCTTGAGGATGTAAAAGGAAGTCATTTATTCACTGGCCCTGTTGTCTTTGGTCCAGGGTGGCCCGTAACATTTGTGTCTGCATTCTGGTTTGCAAATTTAAAAAATCCTCAGTGGATCCGCATGAGATCCTATTCTGTGGAGAGGGGAGCTGGGGAGATTGGAGTCCAAGGTAGTGTGGGGTGCACTGTTATTATCAGTTTGGATCTCTTCAAAGTTGTACCACACCAATCATAGGAATAAAAGGTGGGACAGAGGGATTAGAGGTGAAGCACGGGAGTCACACGCTCTCAGAATATAAAAGCATGATCTGTGACTATCTTCCCAATCATTACATATTTATTTTTCACCTTCCTTAATGCCCGGCATAGAGTAATCACTCAAAAAGTATTTTTAGTAACCAGTGCAGTATAAGAATTCTTTCCTATTATATTATGAAATTTTTAAACCATAATTTATGAGACTATAACATTTAAGCCTATACAGTAAGATTATGAAATTACTATATTCAGACCAGATGCTCCTTTTCAAGATAATATTTGTAATTTCAGTCTTGATGGGGTATAAAATTAGTAAACTTGGCCTCCAATTTATAGGCCATTATACCACATTCAATGACTATTTTCTGTTTAAAAAGAAAATGTTTGGTACATACAAAGTAGTAGTTTTATCTGGCTCAAGGTTTAGTAGAATTGCAGGTGCATGTGAGCATACTTAAAGGAACAGTCATGTCTTGATGTGCTCGCATTGCTGGTAATAATGATTTTATAAGCTTAAAACCAGTATTCAAGTGTTCGTTATAAGTAGCTTAGGAATTGAATTAAGAAAATGATTGCAGAGGATGGGCAAAGGAAAAACAGAAACAGGAGAGAAGTGGACTCAGAAGAATCCTGAACCCAGTGCAGCGTGCTGCTGGAGGCCTGGCACCTTTCTATCTCCAGAAGTGTCTTGCTAAAATTTCAACTCTCACCTAGTTTGACTCTTCCACTGCAGCTGGGGAGGTCTCTAAGCAGGTCAGGCTCACTGGGCAGGGTAGAGTTGTCTAATCTTGAGAGAGGGAGAGCTTTTGTAAAGTTAAAATATACAGAATGTTTAAACCTTATTAAAGACAGCAAGATTTGCTCTGGACCAGATGAGGAGATAAAATATCTCTTTTCTTTTGTCACATAAACAGAAGCATCTGTCTGTCTGAGCAAAAAGCTTATTGAGTACTGATTGTTTACTCCTGCCGTTTGCGTGCTGCCTTAACTGAGGTCTTCTCTGATGTCCTGCTGCCCGACTGTTTTTCACTGTCCCGTACTCTGTTTATGTTAAAGATCGTAAATGCCCTAGAGCAAGAAAGGTAAAAAATAAATCCATCCAATTAACACGATTAGTTAAAGAAATAGTTTGGCTGGGAAAATGCAAACATAGCCCATATCAGAATTATTTGTCTTTCCCCTGTAAGATTTATGATTAAAACAATGTGTGTGAAATAAACACGGAGCTGGCCTAGGGCAAGATGCTGCTTGTGTGTTGAGCCTCACAAAGAAAAGGGATACAGTCTCCTGACCCAGCTGAACTCTTAAACTTTCTCTTTGTTTCTTGACTTTTCATTGTCTTCGCCCTCTCACTTCAGTCAAGCCCCAGTGATGGGCCCCATAGCTTGGTTGAGGCTGGTACCCAACATAGTATCATAGTTCCCCCCGAAGGAAAAATGCGATGCTGCCACCTTAGTTCATAATAATCAGAGAGTATGGGCATTAAATATCCTGCTTCTTTGTAATCGGGGACAGTTAAGTGGATGATAATAAAGGATAATATCAAATGACAAATAAGAATAGGTATCTGGCTGGGTGTGGTGGCTCACACTTGTAATCCCAGCACTGTGGGAGGCTGAGGTGGGAGGATTGCTTGAGCTCAGGAGTTCAAGGCTGGTCTGAGTGAGAGTGAGACCCTGAAAAATCCAGCTGGGTGCCACGGCGAGCGCCTGTGATCCCAGAGTCCTTGGAGGCTGAGGCAGCAGGATGCCTACAGCCTGAGTCTGAGGTTGCAGTGAGCTACAGGGCAATTGCACTCTGCTCGGAGAATAGGGTAGAACTCTATCTCGACAAAAAAAAAAAAAAAAAAGAAAGAAAGAAAGAAACAAGGAAGAAAAAAAAGAATAGCTATCTAGGCACAGGATTCATTTAAAACAGAAATCTAAAACAAATTAGAAATATGAGTGAGAAGAGAAAGAAAACAACAACAGAAAAATGCACAGCTACTCTACACAGGACTTCTAAATACTTCTAATAAACTTTACAGATATCAACATAGTCCCTGCATCCATCTGACTCTGTTTTCTCTTTAAATGTCATCTCATCAGAGGGAATTTCTTATCCCTGCTTTCTAAATTACCAAGCCTTCCTTTGACCTTTCAAACTCTATCACCTTATTCTGCTGCATTATTTTTTTGTTCCTGGTGTTTACCCTCACCCAATGTCCTCTGTGTTCTTGATAACCTATTGTTATGAATTATTATAACATAGGAAGTGATTAATTTATTGTTAGTGGACTCTGAGCCTCCTGGAACAGGTAGTTACTCTGCTGCTTTATCCTCAAAGTCCAGCATAGTTATTGGCATAAAGTTGAAGCTTAATAAATATTTAAAGAATGACTGACCAATCAAATTAATGCGTGTTAATATCCCTCATCAGTTACCCATTAGTTTCCCAGGACTGGACATTGGTCACACAACTTAGCTTCAGAATAATACACAATCACAAGACTTGAGGACCACAAAATTATTGTAGTTTTAGTTTTAATTTGTCTAGTAAGGGTCTTTACCATATATTAGGGGATGTGCTCTGTTAACTTATATAATTAGATTTTTATGGAGTCCTGTATTTAGTCAAGTGTATCAATCAGGAAAGTAGAAATACTTTGAAAAGCCTTAAAAACAGAATAGAGGGTTTTTAGTGAAGATAAAGACTACACTGAAGACTGGAGAGCTCAGGGACAAAAACAGCTCCAAAATTACAGACGGTGGGAGACAACTGTTCTCTCCAGCACTGGAGGGACAAGGAGAGATTTTATCACCAGAGCACAGATACGTGAGCTGTTTTACAGAGTTGGGGGTCAAGGAAGAGATGCCGGATGTGCCCTAGGAAATGGTAGGATACCTACGTTTCCTCATCGGAGCTTCCTTCTGGTGAATCTTCCGTGCGGAGTGTAGAGAACAAACCTGAAAGAAAACGGACTATTTAGTTGGCGTGGATGAGAGAAATGGAAACACGTGAAGAGGAACAAAAAGTAACATGGATCCTAGCATTTGGCTTCTGTAAATCCTATTATGGTATGGAATTCTCTCCACGTTACAGAAACATAACAAGCATTGGAAGAGTCTGTGATGAATGAGTTATATATTGTTTCTTTTTTCTGTAATAGTGCTGACATTAGAAATTTTTTTTTTCAGGGAAACTTTATTTTTTATTTTTTTTTATTAATTGATAGCTGTATACATTAATGCAAACATGGGGTACATTGTGCTGTTTTCATATACAATTTGAAATACTTTCATCAAGCTGGTTAACATAAATTTCATGTCATTTGCTTAGTCATTGTATCAA
>CAUYQV010116858.1:0-22783 GCA_963574575.1 Galagoides demidoff
GATCACCAAGAATCTGGAAAAACCTGCACTTGCAGGCCACTGATATTACAGGTGCTGGGCAGAGGTGGTAGTCCTGGTCTTTGTGACTTGCCTTTCCTGGTTGGGAAAAATGTTCCTGTGAGTTGGGGAGAGGAAGAGAAGTCCTCCAGTATTCTTGGATATAGGGAAGGAGCTCCTAGCGCTGGGCTGCATTCACAATTTAGCCCCTGTAACAAAGATTTTGGGAGAATGAGAACAGCTGGTGGCTAGCCTCTTCCAGGGAAACGCCACAGCTCCTGACTAGAAAAAAGGGAGATGAGCGAGCCAATTTTTTTTAGCTCTCCCCATGCACAGTGATGCCTTAGTCACTCTCACCCAACAGTAGGAGGCAGGAAAGGGTATGACTCAAGTGGCACTGACTTGCACCCTTCTTACTGAGTTTGGGTAGATTTTCTTAATTAAATGTTACTTTATTAGATGTATGCCCTTGGAATTATTTCCAAAGACTTTTATATACATTCACTGAATATACAAATATGCACACAACAAAAGTCATATATGTATATGTCTTTTACCAGTTACAGTTGTTTCACTAAGGAGATACCCACAGAGCCCCTTCTGCTGTCATTCTAGAAGCCCTAGGGAATGTATAGAGCATTCCCTATACATTCTATAACCCTGTATGTTTTTTCCTGCTTATTTATACATTTATATTTTAATGCACTTGTCTGCTCCTCCACTACCCCTGTAAATAAATAAATCCATTAGAATACAGGTCATCCAACTACTGCCTATACAAGAAAATCTGTCTCATGCCTGGTATGGCAAATAAAATTTGATTGGAGCACAGTCATCACATATACATGTTGTCTATGCCTTTGCTGTCTTTGTGTTACAACGTCAGAGGTAAGCAGTTGGGACAAAGACCCATTGGCCCACAAACTAATAACATCTGCTATCCTGCCCTTTACCGAAAAACATTTGCCAATTCTGATTAAAACATTAAAACACTCCATCCTTCTTTTGGTTTTTCAACTCCTGAGTTCAGATGATATACTTTTAAGCCTTTAGATCAATAGACATATTAGAAAGTTATTTATAGTGCTTGCTTCGGCAGCACATATACTAAAAATTGGAACAATACAGAGATTAGCATGGCCCCTGCGCAAGGATGACACGCAAATTTGTGAAGCGTTCCATATTTCTTTAAATAAAAAAAGAAAGTTATTTATAAAGTTAAATTCAATAATACATGTATTCTTAATAATTTTCTGCTGTTTACTGTCCTCATCATATTGCTTGATTTTTTTTTTAATCTTTTTACTTGTTGGTTATGACACTTTTCAAGGATGTTTCTTATATTAATTATATGGATGCTTCTCTCTTTGAATTCTTGAATAACTAGAAACTATAAATTCTTTTCTTTTCTCTGACAGACGAATAATATTTCAGCTGAGAATAGAATTCTTGGGTTCCTTACGTTCAAGTGTCTATTCATTGCTGTTCACCTTTAGTCTCCATTACTTGTATAGAATAAAGTAAATTTTCTCTCTATTAAAACATTTGTCCTCAACTTTTAAGATCATTTTCTCCCCTCTTGAATGTCAAGAATTTTGCTATTTATAATCATTAATGTTTATAATAAATTTTTTATTTTGCAGTCCATATTCTACTATTTAACACTGATTTACTTTTCTCCCCCGACATTTTTTTTTTTTTTTTTTTAGTTTTTTCTGGGGTTTATAGAATCCCTTCAGGCTGTAGAGTTAATTACTTATTTAAAAATAAAGCTTTTTGGGGGTACTAAATTGGTCTATCTCTTTAATATTCTGTTTTATGGAAGTGTATGTGCCACATGTTGCAATTAATGTACGTGGACATTAATTCTTTTTGCTCAATTTTTTATCTTTCATTTGGCTATGAATATTAAGACATTTGTTCCACTTGAAACTCCAGAAGATTAAATTGTTTCTTAATGGAGATCATCTCACTTCTACTTAGTCTATCAAATGTGAAAATTCAAACTTCTAGATTAGAGTGACTGAAAGTATTTTATTGTTACTTTAATCTCCTTAAAACCTTTTACTTAGTCCTTATGCCTAAATTTCCCATGTGGATTATTTAGAATTTCTACTTCAGAGGGAACTTCCTATTCTTTCTGTTGTGCATCCCCATCTTCCCAGTGATCTGTGTTCACCTAAGTTCATCAGTATCTGTGTTGGCTGCCCACATGGCATTGCCCATGATGTTTCTGAGATTACTCTTTGGTGGTTTCCCACAGGGCCTGAATGAATGGTCCCAGTGAGGGGCCAGGAGATTACAATGGGCTTTCAAGGTTGAGTTCTGCTACTTGATTTGCTTTTTCATTTTCCTTGATAATGGTTCAGTATACTCTTCTTCCCCCCTCCATCTCATATATATGATAGCTGAACAACAATTATGACAGTTGAAGCTGGAGCATAAATACTGGATCAAATATTAGAAGATACATACTGAGAAATTGCAGAGCCTAAAGTGGAAAGAAACTAAGTCCTTAAACATTACTGCATTATGCATATTGCACATGGATCATACACCTGGAAAATGGACTTTTAAAAAAATAAAAATAAACTTGTAATTTACATAATCCACAGTTACTTTTGGTCTCTCTAAGCTGCTTTGCCAGTATCTTAAATAATAAAAATACTTAATAGGAGCTAAACTCTACCCCAAGCAGCATGGGGGTGGGAATAAAATGTCCTCATGTAACCCTCAGATTTTATTGGGTGAGAACTTGTTTTCCTCTACCTACATGTTTCTTTCTGTGTAAATCGTAACACTACCTGATTCACAAACATGAATATTTTCAGGCTAAGAACAAGGGCCATTAAAATGATTTGCTTATGTAAATTTCTCTCTTTAAATACCTAGATATTTGTTGCCTATAAAATGCCTGCCTGTAATATACTCTACAACTCTGGTCAGCTTACATATACAGAATTTCTCCATTAATATGCATTTCAAGGCCAACTATTTTCCTATTTTATCCCAATAAAACTTTTTATCCCATTGAACTAAAACAGAACACCTAATTTTAAAAATTATTTACATCCTTTTTTTTAAAATTATATTATGATATATATATTGTCTGGATAATATAATTTAAGATTAGAATTAGCCCTTTATATGTCTTCGATCCTTTTTGATCCCTGGCATTACAGTAGGAAAATGACATATATTTAACTAATATGGCATCATTTTTTTTTTATCATTAAACTAGTTACATACATATATAGTAAAAGAAAAACCACAAACATTAAAGATGGATAAGACTTAGAAAGTCTACTTTCTATTGGTAAAGTCCATTTTCTAATGGGAAAGTCTATTCTCATTCTTAAAAAGTAATCCTTTACAAATGGTTGAGTATGTTATTTTCCAGATAGTTTTCTGTTGGTATTCTACTTTCTACTGAATTTATCATTTACGTTTTAGAAATGAAGTCAACCTATAATACTCTTCAACAATTTACTATTTGCCATTAAAGAAAAATATTAACCATTTTGGATGTTAATAGACATTTTGCAACACATTTGTTATAAGAGATAAATAATTTCATCTCCATCTCTGACTTATAGGGAAATATGCCTATATAATAAGGTTTAAATGAATTTATAGCTTTATATACATGCTCAGGGTATTTAATGAGATATTTAATATAAAGACAGAAAAATATTGGGGAAAGTATAATATAATTTTGGGAGGTTAAAAATAGTCTAAATAAACCAGGTGTGGTGGCTCATGCCTGCAATCCTAGCACTGTGGGAGGCCAAGGAGAATGGATTCCTTGAACTCAGGAGTTTGAGACCAGCCTGAACAAGAACAAGAACGTTGTCTCTACTAAAAGTAGAAAACATCAACTGGGATTGTGGCAGAGACCTGTAGTTCTAGCTTGGGAGGCTGAGGCAAGAGGATTTCT
This sequence comes from Galagoides demidoff, assembly GCA_963574575.1. Lineage (NCBI taxonomy): Eukaryota > Metazoa > Chordata > Mammalia > Primates > Galagidae > Galagoides > Galagoides demidoff. The sequence continues at coordinate 3,935 of CAUYQV010116858.1, forward strand.
TGAAACCAAGAGTTCAAGGTTGCTTTCAGCTATGAAGCCACAGGACTCTACCAAGGGTGATAGAATGAGATTCTGTCACAACAACAACAAAGTAGACTAACTACAAAGACCTTTTCTTTTGGAATACTTTTTCCCCTTTTCCTTAGAATCTTCTTCCTCTCCTCTTTATGATCTCTGAAGTGATAAAGGGAAGTAAACTGCATTTGTCTTCCACAATGCAGTGTGGCCCCCCTATGATGTGTGAGTGTAAGTGGACAACAAGGTGGTTCTTAGGGAAAAGAAGGCACGGAATATTTCATGGCCCAGGCTTTAGAGTTAGAAGTATTCCGCGATATTTGTTACTGATAACCCTAGATCTGTCAAGGATTAAAACACGTATTTTTAAACAAAAAATGGCTAAAAATCAACATTTTAGGCCTATATGATAGCTTCTCTGCTATCATCTTAAAAACTTAATTAGAAGGAAATTCAATGAATTATTAAAGGGTGACAATATATGTTTATAGCTTCTGAATCCAAGCATAAAATAAAAGAGGTTATATTTCCAAGGGCAAAGAACAGTGGAGAAAAGGAAATTTTGGATCTTCAATTTTAACAAAATTCAAAGACAACAAAGAAAGGAGAGGAGTGATAACTGGTTCAGGAAGCACAATTACTCCCTGAGTGACTGCAGCATGAAATGCTGATGAACTAAGAGCTACTTTGTTTACAAAGCCCCCTAAAGTTTTATTAGTTGGTGGAATTATATCCTGCAGAAGTATGATTGGACAAACTTGTTAAAAATCTGAGTATAAAGCAGTTAACCTTTCCAAATCCTCTTTCCCTTTGGGAGCCACCTGGCAATACCCATTTTCTAGATTGCTAGAGTGTAAAGTTTGTTTTGTGAGTAACTTGAGTGTGAGATACTCCAGATGCAAGAGTCTGAGCCACTTCAGAAGAATGGACTGAGTTTCCCATTGAAAACTGGAATATTGAAAAAAGAGAGAGGCAAGAGGAATTCTCAAACTCACAACTGGCACAGTAGCCCAGGACAGTGACAAGTTCATTGCGACCCTGGAGGATTAAACCTTATAAGGAGATCTCCATACATGGATGGGGTGGAGACAGGGAGGTTACAGCAGCTATATGGTTGGTGGGTTTACCTTTGGCAAACATTTTGATAAGTACAATGACAGATCTATTTGATTATTTGTAGTAAAGGAGTAATATTAAGCATATTTAGAAAAAAATAAAAAAGAATTAACTACAAGAAGAAACAAGCCAAAAATTTTAAGGGGTTAACTCTTAGAGTTGGAATTTGGAGGAGATACAATGAACAAGTTTTATTTTTGTTTGTTTGTTTGAGACAGAGTCTCAATCTGTTGCTCTGGGTACAGTTCCATGGAGTCATAGCTCACAGCAACCTCAAATCCTTGGGCTCAAGAGATCCTATTGCCTCAGCCTCCTTAGTAGCTGGGACTATAAGCACCTGCCATGACTCCAGGCTATTTTTAGAAATGGAGTCTCATTTATGCTCAGGCTGGTGTTGAACTCCTAAGCAAAGCAATCCACCTGCTTTGGCCTCCCAGAGTGCTAGAATTACAGGTGTGAGCCACTGTGCCCAGCACAAGTTGTTTTTTAATGTAAGTATTGTGGGAATTTATTTCATTCTTTTTTAAGCCATAGACTTATACAACTCTGATAAACAATAGAAGTAAATTGAAAATAAGTAATAGGGATTCAGAGATATAGTGGGGTAAAAAATAACAAACATTAGGTAGTTTGCCAATTGTTTCCGTTATTTGAAGCTGGCCTTTGTTGATCATTCATAAAATCATACATATTTTTTCAGATTACAAATACTTGAGTGAGTTAATTATTTGAACTAGACGTATTATTAGGGAAATAATAAGCTCTTTTTATACAACTTACATACCAGGACATTTGGATGATAGAAAAGAGTCAAAAGGTAAAGCAGTAATGAGGCAAAATACTTCTGGTGAAACTGAAAGAAGTGAAGAGGGAATAGGTAACGTAAGGTTGCAGTTTTCAAAGTGGATGTCTGTTACAGAGCAGAAGCAGGATAAAGTGCAGCAAAGAAATGGAAAACTTTAGATCAAGCGTGAATAATTTGAATTTTTAGATTTTCGAATGAATTAGAATATATAGTAGCTACATAGCAAAAATTTAAATTCATAACACTCAGAGAAAAATACTAATACGTGTTGTTTAAAACATTTCCCATTTCCCCAGGGGCATAATTTCTGTTACTCTGTGGGAGAAACATACAAGTTATTCCTCAAGACCCTCTATTATTTCTCACAGGAAACTAGGTAGCATTTACCAGACTACCATGTGGTTATGAGGGAGGGGGGCTATATGACCGAGATTTAGGTAACAAACGTGATCAGAAGGGATGTACTTTTCTTCCTCCAAACTCTCTTCAGTTTTTTCACTTGCTTGATGACAGTGATACCTGGAAGCTTTTTGTCCTCTGTCACAGAAGCCCAAATGGGAGCTGGATACATCTACCACCATGACTCTGACAAACATAAATTAGAAACATTTATTTGGACTCTTGTGTGAGTGAAAAAAAAATTCTGTCCCAGGTGAGCCACTATACAGTTTTTGGCCTGTGTCTTACAACAACCAATATATTATATTTTCCATGTAAAGTAAATGAGATGAGGCTCAGGGTAAGACAGTATTGTTGACAGGGCCCGGAGTCTCACACTTGTAAGCCTAGCACTCTAGGAGACCGAGACTGGTGGATTGCCTGAGCTCATGAGTTTGAGATCAGCCTGAGCCAGAGCAAGACCTTGTCGCTAAAAAAATAGCTGGACATCGTGGCAGAAGCCTGGAGTCCCAACTACTTGGGAGGCTGAGGCAAGACAATCACTAAAGCCCAAGAGTTTGAGGTTGCTGTAAGCTGTGACACCACGGCACTCCACCAAGGGTGACAAAGTGGGACTCTCTCAAAAAAAGGAAAAAAAAGACAGTAATGTTAACGTTGACAAATAACTCTCCCCAGTTGAGATCCCCACTATGAAAGCATGCGAGAATACTGGAGAGAACAGTAAGTGTTCTCAACTGGTCAAGAACAATCTGATTAAATCACTGATACATTATGAGAAAGAGATTTCTGGATTAAACATTTGTCCTCAAGAATGGCTGTAGCATGTAATATTTCTACCTAGAATTATATTATGAGACTGGCATTTCTCTCCTTACCTTCTCCAGTTCTTTCTCAGCTATTTCTCTTCAGGTTCCTTTTTCTCACAAATGCACTAAGATACTTTGTATAGTAAGGAGTTCTGTTTAGAAATATGATGTACTCTACATTTGTTATACTTTTGTTCATGTGTCAATTGAATTTTAATTTCTTGCTAGTGGCTCTATCATATTAGTAAAATAATATATATTCACTGAAGAAAATTTAGTATTAATAATATATTTTAAAACAATGCCCACCAAAAAAAAAAAAGAAAAAGGTCCAAGGCCAGATGGCAGCACTGACAAATTTTGCCATATATTTTAAAGAAGAATTAATTATTAATTTAATCTCTTTACTTCCTTTACATAGATTCAGATTTTCTATTTCTTCTTGAGTCAGTTTTGCAGTTGGTGTTTTTTTAGGAACTTATTTCATCTAATTTTTTAAGAATGTACCATTTATTTTTTTATAGGACTCTATTTTAAAAAATTGTTTCTAAGTCAGCAATAATTCCCCCTATTTTATTTCTGATTTGAACATTTTTTCTCTTTATTTTCTAAAAATTTAGAAAATTTCTTATAAAGAAAAAGAGTAAAGAGTATACTCAGCTTCTTTCTAAAACACAGTTTTCAAATTTGCAATGTGGATTAATGAAATACTATTGCTGGATACCTATTAACCAATTGATGACAGTTACTAATAACGTACACCATACTACTTGCATCATATATTAGTAATTTTTATATCATAATATTTTCCCATTAACTACTAAATTTAAAATTGTTTTAAATTTTTGAACTATGGAAGTACATTATGATTTATTAGAAACATAGAAAAACTGACCAGAAATAGAATAAACAAAAGATTTTTGGTAATATTGTACCATCAATTTTTCTAAACATTTTTCAGTTTATACATAGATTATTGCAGGAATGGGATAATACTACATTAGAAGATGTATTATCATTGGAATGGGTTTTAAAATCATCATACTTTATTATTATAATGCACTATAATTTATTTCACCATTCTTTTCACTAAACATCTATGGTGGCTTAAAATTTCTTTGAGGACTATCTGGTAGACATTTATTTGTGAATTTTATTATAAGACTCTGGAGATGAAATTGCCAAATTGAGTGTTTCTAAATTACATAAATAGTGACAGATTACCTCCCAGAAAAACACAAGTTACATATTTTCTTAGCAATCAAAACTCAGAAATAGAACAAAAAATACTTTCCTATTTAGAAAAGAACACAAATTTTGCCTTTCTTATGATGACCTACTATTTCTCTTCTAGTCAATCCCAATAGGATGACTGCTATCATTTGAATGACCCCTCCAAAATGAATTTTGCAACATAATCCCCAGTATGGCAGTACTGAAAGATGGGACTTTAAGAGATGTTGGAGGATGAGGGCTCTGAATTAGTGGATTAAAGGGTTACCAATGGAGGGGGACCAGTGGCTTTTTAAGGAGAACAGAGACCTAAGATAGTATGTAGGATCAGCCCCTTCACCAGGAAATACCTGGGCAACCTCAGGACTTCTGCGGAATTCCTACCAGCAAGAAGCCTTCCACAAGATGATACCCTTAACCTTGGACTTCCACACTTCTGTAACTGTGAGAAATAAATTTATTTTCTTTACAAATTATCCAATTCAGGTATTCTGATATAAGCAATACAATGGCCCACCTGTGATGTTTTCTCTACTCCTGCCCCCCATCTTCTCATTTATGCCTCAGCAGCCTTTTAGAATGCTTTTGATTTTTCCTCCCAACCTCTCACAACATACTATGTTTTGGTGATGGTTGTCTAACGAAGTTCCATAGACATCTCCACTAGTTTATGAGTCTTTTGTTATGCTTACTGATTCCACTGCTTCCTCTTCAGTTTTTCCTGTATTTACGTCATGCCCCTGTTCTTTCAAAAAAATTGTAATTTTTAGAATGTCTTTAAAATCTGATATCTGGATAATGTGCTTTTTGGATCCTTGCATAACCCTACATGTCTACTTCTACCTTACTTTGAATCTGTGGTCACTAGGCTCTTTCATGGATGTTGGTGTCATCTATTACATAGTCTTTGGGCATCTCAGTTTGTAAATAAATCCAAAGCAGCTAATTCTTTATCCATGGAAACCATGCACCCTTCTCTCAAAAGGCAGGCAGAACTTTTAATTTTCACTAGACGTAAGTGATTTTACAGATGATACTGAGATTCATGTCTTTTCTCATATTTTTTTCTGGCTTTTGTGAGGCATTTCAGGCTAGGGGTTCTGGGATTTTTATAGCTCAGTGAACGTTTCTTTCCTTTTGCATAATTTCCTCTGTTCTATTACTTCCTTTCATATTTATTAATATATATGCACTAAGTCCCCTGGATTATACTTCTAAGTCTCTTTTATCACATTTTTCATATTTTTTTTCTCTACTTTTAGCTACTTCTTACACTTAAGCATCTAGGCAACTAAATCTAGCCTTCCTAGTCATGTGTACTTGCATAATTTGTAGATTACATTTGTTAGGTCTCATAAAACACTGCTTGTGTCATTTTGAATGCCCTTCGGTACTTCAATTCTTGCAATTCATGTTACTTTTTATCTTGCTTTTGTGCATATACTTTGCTTTTTCTGGATGGCATTATACTTCCCAGATGCAGGTCTATTTATTTATTAGTTTTCTCAGAGAAATTTGAAGATATATGTCACAAAATGAGAAATGTAGTCATGGTTTACCAAGAGTTTCAGAACAAGAAAGCAAAATTAAAGAAAGCAAAAATAAGAGAGAGAATGTTCAACATCATGAGGCTTTTAAATTCAAACTGATAATTAAAAGATGATTCCTTAGTAATGGTGTAACTTTGTCTATATCATATCATACAATCACACACACTACACAATACAAAGAAAATAATTAACCTGAGAGAGAATTTCTCCATAGACACACACACACACACACACACAAAAAAAAAAAAACCCAAAACAGTGGACTATATTCAAATTGATGAAAGTAAACAATAGCCAATCTCAAATTTTATACCCCCCTAAAAAAAACAATCAAGTAAAAACATTTTTAGAAAAACAAAAATATGAGAATTTCCCAGCAATTTCTAAAGGAAAGAATCTGGCAAGAAAAAAATATTTCAGAAAAAAAGCTGAAGATACACAAAGGAATACCAAATAAAGATGTTGAGAAACAGGTGGTAAATTTAAACACTAAATTCATAGTGTTTAAATTAACAATTAAATGTATTATTAAAACAATAATAATGATACCTAGCTTGTTTGAGTAATAAAAATAAGAGAGTGCTAATATTATTTTCATGGTCTTATAGATCTGAAATATTCTGTGTACTCATGTAACAGAAGGATGAGTGATTATTTTAGAGTAGTCTACTCTCATAGTCAATTTGGGATGAAGATAAATTTATCAAATTAGGGATTGCAGTAAGCTGTTTAGTGTTCTTCTCTAAGTGTCTGGTATTGAAACTTGCAAAAGAATGAATGTAGAATAAGATCAAATATGTATGAGAGATGTGATGATAAAACAGAACAAAACTTTGACTCTGCATTAGGCAGAAGTGAAGCTGTTAGAAATTTATTTCTGCAGGCCAATTTTATTTATTAAAAACCAGTTTCTTCCTGATCCTAAACAGTCATTTAAATAAATGTACATAGCATAAGTTTGAACTCAGGTACCATACTATTAATAAAAATATAAATGTCTGGTAAATAAATCACTACCATTGTGTAATTTGATTTGGTTTGGTTTGGTTTTCTTTCTATACCAGGCATCTGTTTTCAGCTAACAGCAATGTCATGTACAAAACATAAAAATATCCAGAGATAGAGACTATGCTTGGGAATGAAAATGTTTACTTCCTTATTACTGTTGCTATTTAATTTCTACTGGATACCACCCTGTATTTCTGTAAAGTAGGATAAGTTTTCCATATAATTCCCATATGGAAATATAGTTTTCCATGTCTTAAAAATCTACCTCCTAAATACAGAAAATCTTCATATTCCTATATATAAACTTAAATCTGTATTTTTAAAAATTCCTTATAAAAACACGTATACCTGTTTCATTCAGATGATTCTTGCAGTACATTCTAGGAAAATGCCACTTTAATCTTGTATAAACTTTATAAGGTATTAGGGGAAAAACATCCACATTATTTTATAAGTCTTATATAACAGATATCAGAACTGGGAAGGAGAGTTTAAGAAAAGTAAATTACACCATTTTATTGGTTAGTATGGATCATAAATTTCTTAAGCATTATGTGGCATTAGGAAACTGTATACAATATGCTAACACACAGAGTTAGTCTATACAATCAGATTTTGCATACATGTCTACATATACATGTAAGTATATATAGTATGCAAATGTGCCATACTTATAAAATCCATCTATTAATGACTATATATACCCCCTTGGACAATTAAGTTTTTGAACTCATCCTAGAAAAATGCTACATACTTCATAGCTGAACATCACTATAGTCACCTTTAAAATACTCGCCTTAAGAAGCTATGCACCAACCCCAGCACCTACTGCGCCTTTCAAAGCTATTTTGGAACTCTGTCTGGAATGGCCATCAAAGCTTCCTCATATTACCTTTAATGTTTTGAATATCATAAAAATGTCTTTCTTTCAATATTTGCTTCACCTTTGGGTGAAGAAAAACATCATTGGGGACAAGATCAGGTGAGTAGGGAGGATGTCCCAATACAGTTATTTGTTTACTGGCTAAAAACTCCCTCACAGACAGCGCTATGTGAGCTGGTACATTGTTTTGATAAAAGAACCACAATTTTCTCATGCCAAGATTTTCAGTTAAGATTTCCCTTACCATGTCTTTATTGATTATTTTACTTGGTATGCTATGCTTCTTACAGTCCACAGATGATTTTAGTACACAATTTGATGATTTTTTTTTTTTTTTTGAGACAGAGTCTCACTATGTCACCCTTGGTAGAGTGTTGTGGCTTCATACCTCACAGCAACCTCAAAATCTTGTGCTTAAGTTATTCTCTTGCCCCACCCTCCCAAGTAGCTGGGACTACAGGTGCCTGCCACAATGCCTAGCTATTTTTTTTTTTTTTTGTAGTTGCAGTTGTCATTGTTGATTTTAGCTGGTTTGGGCCAGGTTTGAACACACCAGCCTCGGTGAATGTGGCCGGTACCCTACACACTGAGCTATGGGTGCTGCCCCAATTTTATGAATTTTTGCATTTTTTTTATCAACTCTGCTCTTTACTGGCTGTCCTAACCTCCCTTCATCAGTGATTACATCTCTCCCCTATATAAAACATTGAATATTTATACACTGCTGTTTTCTTCATTGCATTATTCTCATAAACTTGTACTAATATGTTCCTGATTTCGCTTTCACTCTTGACAAGTCTAACAAGGCATTTATGAATGTTTGTTGTTATTCTAATTCAAGCTCCTACATTCTCTTCAGGGCACAAAAAACATGCAGCAACAATAGGGAACACCACTCCACAAAACATTGTCAAATGTCAACACACACACAACTCTGAGATACTGATTTACCAAGGTTATAAAGCCTTACTGAGTTGTTTGTACAGTGCTGCCAACATAAGTACATGGAGGCAAGTTCACAAGCTTAATTGTCAGACCTCATATGCACACACAAATATGTAAATAATTGCATGTTTTGAATGTATACAGACATATGCATTCATGTGGTATGACATGTTGAAGCTGAGTATGTTCTAGGAATAAAAGGATGATTTATTATTAGAACACCACTGACTGCAATTTGTAATTTAAAAATATTTAAGAGAAAAAAAGACAATAGCCATTTCTGTTCAGAAAGAAGCACTTGATGAAATTCAAAAATCTATTTATGCTAACATTATTATCATTCTAGGCATAGAGATGCTTTTCCTTGTCTTAATAAAATATATACGTCAAAAACTCACAGCAAGAATCATGTTTAATATACATACACTAGACACAATATCTTTGTAATAAATCCTAGAAACAGATTTACTATTTCTGTATATATTTAATATGATACTGGTAATGCTTGCAGAGTGGGAAGACAATAAAGGAAATAAATTTGTAAATACTACAATGAAGAAGAAATGTTTATTTTCATATTTATTTATAGCCTACCCGAGGATTTTTATTATTCCTTATATCTTTTATATGAAATGGGTTTTAATTACACAGAAACAAATATTTGAGAAATGGAAATAATTAATTTTAAAGTCTTCTAAGTTGTGAATAAGTTTAATCAATGAATTCTCTAGCATTTTAGAAATAAGCTCTTAAACTTTTCATGTTTACAGAGTGACATTCTATATGTATTCACTATTTAGAAACATACTTTTAATTGCTTTTTTGTTTTTATTTTTTTATTGCCTAAGTATATTGAATATTTTTACTCTTTGCTAGAAAAGATTAATTGCCCTCACTTTTCCAAGTCACTGTTTATTATTTGTACATAATGTGCCTTGAGAATAAAACTACAAAAATCACATTTTATACATTTTTCACAAATTTCACTGTGTACTATAGAAACATTTATTCATTCATTCAAAAAAATGTCTGCCATTATTCACCAAGCAATAGATTAGGTTTCAACGGTGAATTAAAAAGTGAAAATCTCCATCTTTATAAGACCAAAGGTAACAAAACTTATGGTGAAAATCAGTTGAAAGCATTTTATAGGTGCCATGAGAAAAAAAAAAAATCAGAAGCTATACAAAGTGTACACAAAAAGAAATATGATCTTGGTTAGGAAACCTAAGAAATATTTTCTCAAGGATGTACTGTTTTAACTGAGATCTGGTTTTAAAAAGTAATTCTTCTATAACTAGGTATAGGAGATTGAGGATAATGGCTCTTGATAGATGTAAAATCATGTGGAGGGTCTGTATAATCTTTGTAACATTGTGAGCTCATAGAAACAAACAAACAAATGCCAGGTTCTTGAATGAGTACCTATAACAAGGATAAGACTATCAGGCAACAGGTAAGAGAATTTAAAAAAAGAGAGAGGATGATAGACCATGGCATTCATTGAGCTTCCGTAATGAGCAAGGAGAATGTGCTGAGGAGCTTTAGGATGATAACAATTAAATTTGTTTTTGTCCGTTACTTGAGTAGAATGTTGTGAATGAATAAAGGTAACTACTATGTTAAGACATGAAGAAGATGAGGCTGTGCAGGTGTCAGCCATGGCTTCTGTTATTGACATGCCGAATTAGAAGTGCCTTTAAGATAACCAAGAAAGACATTGGATAAGCAGTTAGAGCTATAAAGGAAATGTAAGCTTAAAATTATGATGATCTTGAACATATTGGTCTATCAATGGTCATCCAATTAATTGTATGAGATTGTGTAAAGACAATGTACACTGTAAGAAAAAATAGTAGATAATATCCAGGAATGAATTATGGCGAACTCCAATATTTAATTATAGATAAAGAAGGAGGAACTGACAAGAAACCAAAAAACTTGGAGTATCAGAAAAGCCACATGCCATGAAGTTATAGAAATAATAGTTTTTCAAAAAGAAGGGAAGAGTTGATAGTATGGAATGCCTTAGGAATGATGACTACTTCTAAAATACATCAGATTTCAATGGTGACTGAATATATAAATAAAACACTGGAATTCTTTATACTCATGATTGTAGCAAATGTTACATGTGCAATCAGATGTTAAAGCATGACTTTTCCAACCTTATTTTTGGCAGATAAATGCTGCCATGTGTAGCAGCCCCACTGAGTGCCATTCACATAGATTCCAAAGTGTTATTGTGAGGAAATTGCTCCTCATGACAGAGGCTTGACCTGTGCTGAGTCATGATAGCAATAGAGGCCACCTTCCAAGGTGAGTGAAGTCATGGCGTAGGATTTACCATGGATAAAGAATGGAATTGAGCCAATGCAGAACTCTTGAATCTTCACTCACAAAAGAACTATGAGTTGAAAGATGTTGGGAACTGAACGGAATATTTTAATATTATTAAAATTGTTGATGCTTTCCCTTCACTTTCAAAGGAAGAAGTCAAGATCTCCTCCTACTTGAAGAATTTTATAAATGATCTCTACATATCTGAGGGGAAACTAGACTATTTATTTGATTTCTATATAGAGTCTACAGTGGAAAAGTTGATAAGTCTGCCTTAAATATGAGGCCAAGGAGAGGAGGATATCTTGAAATAGACCTGGTCTCTCATAGTATTTCAGAAAAAAAAGTGAATGAAGAACAACTATCAAATAGGCAATTAAACTTATAAAAGGGCAATCAACAACTGCCTAAACAATATTCCTTCCCAGGCTTCACAGGAACTTCAAGTTTGAGAAGCAGTTAAATCTCTATTCCTTTTGCACAGAGGGTCTCACAGGAAAAAGAACAATAATATTATTAAATATCTCTCATACTCAAAAGACTTAGTGCTACCTGTTGAGAATATTGGAGAAGCAAAAACTTTTTGCCCTTTTTTTCACCTTTCTCTGTTGAGCACACCTGGATGTTTTATAAATTATGATGAGTCCGCTGGCTGAGGGACAAACGTGGTGATTCTGCGTCCCTCTGTCACTGTAGAAGACCCACTTACTTTCAGTACACACTCAGAAGGGGGCAGCTACAACTTTGAGTGAATTCTAAAGGTTTTATGGTTATATTGGTGTAGGTATTTTATGTATCAATTGAGATTGCTATTTTATATGATAGTGTCTCAAAATCTCGTGGAGCTTATCCTAATTTTTATCAACAAGCAGCTAAAAATCATTCACACAGAGCAAATGTAAAAGGATAGTGATAGTAAAACATAAATTAGAGCCCTGAAGTACTATTTCAGTAACATAACTCATACATTTATGCCCATTGTCAAAATTAATATCTCCATTTGTGCAAATCCTGGGCATATAATATAAATCATACATTGTTTTAATGAATTTATGTTACTAGAAAATTAACATTGGTGTAATTCAAAAAAGTCCTAAACATTTTTTTCTATATTTGATCATTATAATTATTTTATTTTATTATTACTTTTTGTGAATTGTTACTTTTATTTCAAAATATTAAGGGGATACCAATGTTTTAGGTTGCATGGATTGTTTACTGCATGTTTTAAAGCACGCATCTATAAACTACAGTGGGAAAAATGTAACTCTCCACTTGTTTTTGAAAATAAATTTTTATTGGAACATAGCTATCTACATTTATTTTTGTATTGTCTATAGAGACATATTTGCTACTTGAGTTAAACAACTATAACATAGACTCTGACCAATAAAAACTATAATAATCAGAAAAAAGTTTTCCAACCCACTGTTAGTCTAGAGCGATGTTCTATGGAACTCCAAGAATCAAATGCAAGAGCAAATTCTTCATATTAAAAGAATTTTCACTCAACAGATGATTCTCAAATTGACAGTAACAGATTGATTTTAAATGAAAACAAAACATGTTAATGTGTTTATGTGGATAGCATGCTTTCATGAAACCCTGAAAACTGCCAAAACTCTGCATCTTACTTAACATATATTAATGTTAATTTCTTTGATTTATTCATTGAGAAGATATTTCAGTATAGTTCCACTAATAAATTATACTTATATTTAGAAGAGAAGGGGCAATGTGTGAGTCTTAGTATATATTAGTCAGCTGCAATTAATATAATGTACAGGGACCAGTAAAAATGCATTTTTTAATTTTCAATAATCCTTCTATAATATAAAGTAAATATATTTCAAATTCAGATAAATGAATAAATGAAAATATAACCATGTAAGCAACATTTTTTTAAGAATATGCAATGGGACTGAGAAAAATCTATTAACTGGGTATGGACATCTGATTTAATGATAAACATATGCCATATAAAATAAAATGCCACCAACATTAACCTTGAAATTATTCAGTGACATAAGAATCCAAAAGAAACATTAAGTTGCAATAACTATGAAAAGTCAGTATATTATGTTATCTGATAGCTGTAAAAATAAATTAATAAAAATAAAAATATCCAGCTTTTAAAAAATGGGATAAAAATCAAATCTGAAGAATGTTTTGTTTGTTCCTAAAGGGTATTTACATATCCTTACTATGAAAACATCACCAATAGTCTATTTCCACAATTAAAATACATACAAAGCCCTGAAGTAAAAAGATACGATAAGAGAGAAAAATGGGAGAATACATATTAGTACATGAAAATATCTCATTACATGTAGTTAATAGACAAATTAAGGACAGGGTACCTGGTCCCTTTTACATTGCACTTACATGCAAAAGATGTTAAAACATAGAATTTTCACCGTGAAATAATTTGGAAGCATGAATTTGCCATGCTTTCAATTCATATGATAAAAGTTAAACATACATACGCAGTCAAAAACCAATAACAAAACTAACAAACACAAACTTACAGAAGGTCCTTGTCCCTGAAGTGACATGCGAAGATGACAAAGTCTCTGACCTCAAAAAGCTTATATTTTAGTAGAGGGATAATAGACATATGGGAGCTCAAATGCACACAGATAAACACAAACCCATGTTTACATATTCACACATACACATACATACACACCGCAAGGAGATACAAACAGGGGAGGAAATGAGGAACCTCGCGATGTGGACACCTAACCGAAGATAACAGGGAGCAGCTGCAGTAAATATTAATGTTTTGAACAGTCAATGGTGAATTCATTATTATACATGACTTCAAGCCTTTTATGCACTTTAATTCCACATTTTCCTTGCTAAATCCATTCTCGGGGTCACTTACACATCTTCATTATATTTCAGTTCCTCAGAACAAAGAACATACCTACATGATAAAATTATCCTTTAGTATTTAAAGTAAACGGATGCTTCCATTAGAATTCCGATTTCCCTGTGAACATTAGCTTTGCATTAGTTCATGTATATGATGGTGTTCTGTCTTAAATACCTGTTGGAAAAGCAACACACATAAGGTGAACTTACATTGTATGTACTTTAATAACAGAGATACATTTTGAGAAAAGCTTCCTCCTGGAATTTTGTTGTTGTGTGAGCCTCATAGAGGGCACTTACAGAAAACTACATGATATAGGCTACCACACACCTATGCCATATGGACCAAACTGTGGAGCAAGTTATTGTACTGAATATTGTAGGCAATTATAGCTCAATGTCAAGTATTTGTGTGTTGAAACATATGTAAACACAGACAGGGTACAGTATTATAGTCTTGTGGGACCACTGTCATATATCCAGTTATTCACTGACAGAACCATTACTATGTAGCACATGTGTACACAAATAAATGAATCTTTTTATATACTTAACAAGAATTTTGGGAGTAAATTCTGAACAGTTAATTAAAATAAAAGTTGCTTACTAGATGCTGCTACTCTATTGTGTATATTTGCTGACATTTTTAGATTTCAAAATACTCATAATTTTCACTCAGTAATTCCACTTCTATGAAACTATACTTAAGAGGAGTAGAATTATATACATTTACAGTAAAGTGAATTATAAGTAAGTAAATGACAGAATAAAGTAAAAATCAGTTAGCATTGAACTGGCAAGGAAAAAAGTACTATTTGAACATTAATTGAGAAGAATGCTTGGCAACTTTATATCTAATTATGAGCTCAACATTAAAACGCATAAGAAAACTTCAGAAAAAATACACATAAAACAGTAAGTTTTAACTCTAAGGATTAAAGTTGATTTTTTATCTTTATTAAGAAATTCATAATACATTAAATAACTGAGATATATCTAAATACTGTAAACTACAATGGTCCAGTGTGAAAGTTTGATTATTGACAAATATATATACATGCGCAAACAAACTTCAAATATTATTAATGCTCCTGTACAGCAATTTATCATCTTCCTCATGGTGAAATCGGTGTTTGAGTTATAGTTCCACAGAGATCCCAAAAGGTATTAAATTAGTGGGTCATGTGCAAGCTGTATGTTGTATTTTCATTAAACAACCAATGAATTTTGGACTAGCAATATTTCAGTTGCTATGTATCTTCTTTACTTACTTTAATTATTTTGTTTTATTTATTTATTTTTGAGACGGAATCTCAACTGTCACCCTGGGTAGAGTGCCTTGGCATCAGGCCTGATTCAAACCTGCCACCCTAAGTATATGTGGCTGAGCTGACTGAGCTATGGGCACTGCCCTAGTTTAGTTATTTTAAAGTTCTCATTACAGGTTTCCAGTAATTTCTCACTTTGGTTTAAGTCCCATTCACTAATGACTACCGTTATTGGGCATCTTTTCAGCTCCTTGTTAGCCATTTGTGTATCTTCTGTAGAGTTACTTTCCAACTATTTTTGGCTGTATAAAAATAATTAAATGTAGGTGTTTTTCATATATTCTGGATAAAAGGATTTTGTCAAATATATATGTTGTTAATAGTTTTGCCAGGTCCAAGACTGGGCTATTCTTTTGATAAGAAGAGTTCAATAAATCTATTTTATTTTATTCTTAGTACTTTTCAATTCTGTCTACAACAACTTTTTTTCACTCCAGTTGATTAATGAAATCCACTTTTCCTTCTAAAAGCTATATCTATTTATTTAGATGATTATTAATTTTTTCTCACTAGTGTTTGTGGTTTTCAGTATTTTCATATATTTTTCTTTTTTACAATATTGCAGAAATAAATTTGATAAGGGAACTATGTTTGTACTATAGATTAGTAAACTTTATTTTCTGTATCCTTAAGAAGGTATGTTATTAAGATTACAGTAGGTCATGAAACATGTTGGGATATTTTTCCATCTGCCATTTTTCTAAGTAGTTGTGCTTATAAGGTTTTATAATGTCGTTTTATAATATTCCCCATTCAAGGTTTTTTTTTTCTTTTGCTGTACTTTCAGTTTATTTAACAGATGTAGGGCTTGGGAGATTATCTACCTCATCTTGTGTCAGTTTTGAAAGTTGATTTTTTTTTTTTTTAAAGAATGTTTCTCTTTCAACTATGTTTGACTTTGTTGGAATAAAACTTCATATTATTCTTTTAGTATCTTTTAAAGTCTGTGAATATGTGATGACATCCCTCAATCAACATCAATATTAATAATTTTCCACTAAGTTTTATTCTTGATAAGTCTTGTTAGGGATTTACCAGTTTCCTTAATTATTTAAATAACAATCTTTTATTTTTTGGTGGGTTTCTCAATTCTTCTTACTAAGGCAATAAAAATGATTAGATGGAGGGCATAATTTCTGCATTTTGGAGTCTTGTAGATTCTTTTACATTCTACTTGGCCCCCGCCTTTGCTAAGAGCTCAGCCTGTCTTCGACCCCGAGAATTTTCAGCAAGCCATGTCATCTGCCTGCCTGCACTGACACCATGTATCTGTCTCCGGGAGCTTATTGCCACTTTCAGTGATACTGAACTTGAGTTCATCTGTGCTTCCTGGTAAACAAAGCTCTCTGTAAGTACTTTGTCTGGATTTTTTGGGTGTTGTCATGGAAGTAAAGCTCTTAGAAATTCCTTTATATCATAACCAGCGGTAACTCTCTATGGGGGATTTTTAACTTTTATAAACCACTTTCTGCTTTTAAAATTTCTCTGGTAAAAGTTTTATTTAGATATTAAATAGAAACTATGCTTTTATCAAATACGAATGATTATTACTTTTATTTTGACTTATTTAATATGTCTGTCACTCTACTTTCTTCAAAAGTGAAGCAATAACTATGAAGTTGCCTTTGAATTTTTTTTTTCCCTCAGTGTCTGACCCTGAGAAGTGAGAAAACTGTAGTCTCTCCTTTTACTTGTCTTTATTTCCCTTTTTATTAAAGTTCCCTTTATTGTAGACAGCTTGTGAAGGTAAACAGAGAAAAATACTGTTTACCTCTCTGACATGCTATAGTGTGCATTTATTGTATTTATTATGGATTTTCAACCAAGCAGATTAGTCTAACAAAGTAAAATGTAATTTTGTGATTCAGGCAAACTATATAAGTGTCTCTGAAATTTTTTTATTTATTTCCTTGGAGAATAGGTGTTTTAGAAAATATAACAAAATTCCTGAACCTATTTGTAAAGATAAATGTTGTAATGTAAAGAAAATAAAGTATATAAACATAACATTTGGGCTTAAAATCCATCTCTATATTGAGTTAGCCTCTTTTATTTTCTACGTGACAAAAGCTTGTATGAATATAGAGACTTTCTTCTGTGCTGAAATAAGTAAATGGCATAATAAATGCAAAAGTGTTTATAAATGGAGCAACACATGCGATTGATTTTATTTCTTAATTTTTAGCTCATTGTACTGCCAGATTAGATGCAGTGGCTGAGTAAAAATAAGAAAACAAAACACAAAAACTTCCAATCTATATATCTGTCACCTGAAGGTGAACCATAAAAGAGCTGAATGTTACTTGTCTAGGGCCAGCTGGCAGAAAGCCTGTGTTGAGTTAGTGTTTCAATTTTATTATGGATATTTAAAGAACACACAGATTCATACACACTCACATACCTGGGCCCAACTTTGCCAATTATATTATGCCAATTGCAGCCTTGGAACATTCACAGAGCAGAGTTGCTATCAAAAGGTCACTTTTACCCACTCATTTAGATCCATTAGAGAATAAGTATCAATTACATATCTTGCCTTAACTATTAGAAAGGTCAAAAGTTATAAAAAAGGCGTACCTTTAACTTAAAAATGTGATTATGCTTCTTGAAAATTACAAAACTTTCATTCAACTGAAAAAGATAACAATATTTTCCTCAAAGAGCAAGAACTGCAAAAACTAGGAAATCTTTTGTGTATTTTCATACTTTTTAGTGGATATATAAATCTGTGGTGTTGGGGAAATAGTTTTAGGAAAAGAGACTAAGACAGTGTTTTAATTTTAAAAGAGTTATGTTATTTTACTGATAAATGTTTCTTGTAAAGAGTACAAACATTTAAACCAATTGCTTTGTTTTCAAGATACTCATTTTAATCCAAAATTTTTAAATATCTGCACTTTCAGATGCTATCAGATTGACCAAAGGGGAAAATGACATTTGAATCATTTCTGAAGAGCAGAGAAGGATGTCATCACAGACCAAAACAGTACTGTATTCCAGAATTATATACAAACTACAGAAAGTTTATATCTTAGAAGGGAACTTTGATTCAAAGTATGTGAATAATAGTGCCATTTCAAATATAACTGGCTTAGTTCCCTGGGAGAATACCAAAAAGGTGGCATTTCTGAGATGCAGACTGAGAGAAGAGATACTGGTCATCCAACATACTTACCAAAGGAGTGGTATTTATATAAAGAACTTGATGCTAAATTATCAAAGCAAAGGTGTCTGACGTCAGTCCGTAAGTTAAAGACACTTGCAGACAACTAAGTGGCCGATATAGCCACTAAACACCTTCTTCTTTACCTCTGTAGATGTGGTTGAAACGCATGTCAAATAAAGCAAAGGAATGTGTGTTATTCTAGCAGGTTACGTGCAAGGGTTGTTTGCCAAAAAAAAAAAAAAAAGTCAAAAGAAAAGAAAAAAATTAATCTCTAAGTTTCTCTAAGCACAGAGGACATTTCTCTGCTGCCAGGTGACCTTTGCAGGTACTCCCTCCTGATTTGTCAAAGTCAATCAGAACCACAATTTCTGAAAATAA
>CAUYQV010116862.1:0-25285 GCA_963574575.1 Galagoides demidoff
CTGTGGTCCCAGCTACTTGGGAGGCAGAGGCAGGAGACTCGCTTGAGCCCAGGAGTTGGAGGTTGCTATGAGCTGTGATGCCATGGCACTCTACCCAGGGGGATAGCTTGAGGCCCTGTCTCAAAAAAAAAAAAAAAAAAAGAAAATAGATTTATAACTATTTGAAGAAGGACAATGGAAAGGAGGAGAAATAGGAGCAAAATGGAGAAGTCTTCCCCTTTATATGAGAAACTAAATACATACTGTCTCAATTCAAACTACTGAGCAATAGAGGAATATGGGGATTACCTCCAATTAGGGAGGCAAACACAAGAAAAACTTAAAACAGAAAAATTTAAAAGGGTTCTCTGATGAGTAGGACTTGGGTATCTAAGGTATTTGCTTTTATTCCTGAGTTCTTTATTACTGATTTGCTACAAGGTAAACTGCATTGATAAAAGTATAGAATTTTTTTTGTTGTCAGATTGTGGTATTTATTTTATTTTGTTTTGTTTTATTTCAGGTTAATTTGAGGTTACAAGGTTTGCATTTGTTAGGTAGAGTCTTTCTTGTAGTTGTGTCCTGTACTCAAGAGGTGGGCCATATGCCCTTTGATTGTGCCATTAAGTGGGAGCACAACAATCCCCTTCTTTCCTCTCCTCTTCCTCTCCCCCAATTTTCCTCCCCCAAACTCGACTTGAGTTTTTCTCTTCTGTGGGCACGTATTAGATCATCTACTGGCTTCATTTTAGTATTAAGTACATTGGATGCTTGCCTTTCCATTCTTATGTTACTTAACTCAGAAGAATGTGTTTCAGCTCCATCCAGGTCAATACAAAAGATATAAAGTCTCCATCTTTTATGGCTGAATAGTATTCCACGGTACACATATACTAAATGGTGGACATTTAGGTTGTTTCCACATCTTGACAATTGTAAATTGAGCTTCAGTAAACAATCTAATACAAATGTCCTTATGATAAAATGATTTAGAAATCTGAGGTATTTTTATTTAAAATTGCATATTTGAACAATATATAATGCTTTTAAAAATTCTATACTTTTCAGTGTTCCTTTCAGTGATAGAAAAGTATAGAATTTTTAAAAACATTATATATCATTTAAATATTAAATATGCAATTTCAAATAAAAACACCTTCATATTTCTTACATAAGCTTATCTTTTCCCAAAGAAAATGTAAGCTCAAAATATATGGTTAATTCATTTACTCTGGTAAATGTTACTGTCAGAAAGAAAAAACCACTAGCTGGTGGTTTGAAAGGTGATATCTCAGAAATTTAGTGGGTAGCGGGGGCTTTGAACAGAGGGCCAGGCCAAAGATGATGTTCAGCTTTTATTACTTCCCTGGCTTCCATTTTCACAGTGAGTCTTCATTCCCCTGCTAAAAATTCTCTCAACTACCATGTTGGTTGGGACAGGTAAATGTATATACAAACACATTCACAGAGACACAAAAAATTAGTCTAAGCAAATTTTGAATAGCTTTGTTGTTTCTCTCTATTTACTTGGATAATTGAAAATTCACTTACATACAGTGTATTCCTTAAATAGGAGGATTGTCATTTAGTTAGTTTAATCAGGATAATCTTAAATTAAGGAGCATTATCATGGAGTGATGTATTCACTGAAAACATGTGAACGTCATGTATCTGTAAACTGAAAGTTTCCTTTGTTGATTTTGGGAAGATTTAATTTCTTAGTCAGGTACCACTGGCTTTCTGTTATGAATGTGTGTAGTGTTGACAGAAAATATATGATTGCTCCTGATTTCAGCATCAGACTACCTTTCCCTCCTTCTTTTAAAAAATCTCAGCTCCTTTGACTCATAGATCTACAGAGTCCATCACTTACCTTTTCTTATTGCTGCCACTGACCGACCACTTCGTCTTTATCCCTTATTCACTGATGACTTCAGCTCCTAGCTAATTGTACTGTTTCCATTCTGTCCCTTCCCAGTTGTGTCCCCTCCTTCCTTCCCTGTATTCCAAGGTCCCTGTGATAACCATTTCACTGAAGGCAGTCTCAGGACCATTGCTCTCTCTTTCTCTATTGTGTCCCCTAGAACCTTGTAAAAATTAAGTATCCACTCTCGCTTTGTCCTTACTGAGTAGCTAAATACTGCTGCATATCCTCACACCATAGGAATAGCTGCTATCCTGAAGTTATGACTGCATTCCTAAACGGGCGTGTGGCACAGCTGGCTAACCATTTCCTTGCATGCTTTCTTTCCCACTCTCCTGAAGGATTAGTTCACCCTTACTCTCCCCTCAAACCTATTCAAATTAATAAATAGCACATTTGGCAGAACCATTATAGACAAAAAGAAATCAGTTGTCCAGGAACACCCAAGTCCCTCTCTAAATATAATACCTTACCACACTATCCCTACACTCTTGTTCTCAGTTTTAGTGGTGAAATGGCCCCATCAAAGTGCAACTACCGCACCTGCATTCCCCTCTCACAACTGCTCTTGCCTTTCTATACACAGCCCCAACAATTATGTGTTTTCTCTTCTAAATTGTTAATATATCTTTGAATCTGATCATTCTTATTAACCAATAAATAAGATTTAATAATCCCCTGTTGTGGAACAAAAAAAAAAAAAGGAAAAAAATAAAACCTTTCCTTGACCTCACATCTTCTGTGATATTTCTCGATCTCTTTGCTTTCCCCTTTAAAGTTGAGTGCCGCCACTGACTCCATTGCCTTGCTTCACAGTGTCGCCCTCCCCAGTTGATGTCTGGGTTACAATTCCTGCCCAGAAATTGCTTCCATTAATATCACCATTACCTCCACATTGTCAAATTCGCCCTTCCTTCTTGGATTGCTTGACCTAGCAGCAATTTTATGATAAATAGTAATTCTTTTTTTTTTTTTTAACATCTTATTTTTTTGACTGTGTAATAATTCCATTCTCCGATTTGTTTTCCTCCCTCCCACACTGCCCCTTCTAGCCTCATTACTGGCTGTTTCTCCTCCACTTCAGTCATACACAGAGAGTTTACTTTCTCTCTCCCTACTAGAATATTGGTTTCTTTGAAAGGAGTTACCCAAGTGTTTTAGTCTGTGCTCTATGCTCAAAGCCTAAAAGACTGTCTGGCATATAGTAAGCACTAATTATTCATTAAATGAATAAAAAAAAATCCATTTGTCTAGTTTTGCAGGCTAGCACAGGCTGCATTTCCAATCCTGGTTGCTTATAAGTTTTGTGGGCTCAGAAAGACTCTGTAAAGGGTGACAAAGTATAAAATGAAATGGTGTATGTTAGGGGCCCGGGATGGCTCTGATGTTCTCCAAGTTAATGCTAGAACAACTTTGCTCGTCTCATTTTCCAGGCCTCACTCAATGCTGTCCTCTCAGAGACACCTTCATCACCAATTGACTCTAAAGAAGACCTGCAACTCCAAGTTATATCAGATTACTCTGGTCTAGCATCAGCACTTACCATAAGCTGATACTATTTGTCTTCCCACGCTATCAGATCCTTCAAAACTGAATTCCAACTCTTAGAGTAGTGCCTAAATTTTAAAATTATTTTGTTTAAATGTTAATAGATAACAGTAGAACCTCCATAGTTGACCACCTCCCTTGTCTACCTCCTTAAGTTGACCTGATTTTCATAGCCCAGACATGTAGTGTCAGGACAGTAGGCCTGGTTCCTTAGGTTGACCACCCACATATGTTGACTGTTTGCTTACAGGCCCTTGGGTGGTCAACTTACAGAGATTCTACTGCAGTTGTGGAATGAGTTCTTAAATGCCTAAATAAAGCTATTTGACTTTTACTCCCTGATACCAGCAAATGCCCAACTTGCCTGCTTGTAACTTTGATTTGATGTCCTGACCTATAGGGTAACAAATTGAGTGCTGCATGGTATCCTCTGTGCATCCATGAAATCTATCCTTTACCCTTTCTATTCTTCTCTGCCTCAGTACGTTGACCTGTACAAATGGAGCCACAAGACTTCTTATTCTTTGGTTTTGATAAAATTTGGCCTACTTCAACCCCAGCAAGAGATTAGAGAGAGAGAGAAACCAGTGGATTCAGGATTTTTACTTCTCTAAAACCATCTTTATGAAGTTGCCTTGGACTAGCTGCATTTCCTCAACTCAAGGTTACTGTCCTCACAGAAACCCCCTGTACCCAAATCTCTCATTTAAAGTTCCAGAAATCAGCTAATCCCACCTTTTTTTCATTTATTGGTTTATTCAGGTTTTTGTTGAACTCAAGGGAGATAACAGCTTTGCTATTAGTAGTGTACATTATTGCCTTGTCATCTCTGTTTTATCTGGATTTTGCTCTTAGATGTGTAAGTTGTCCATTTATTGAACTATTCTCCAATTATCCTATTTTGAGTATATACCATCTACTGTTGGCTGGAACAATGAGAAAGACAGGATAAAAGAAAATGTTTGCCAAGTAGTCAGTGAGTTATGTTAATCTCAGCTTACCTTCAGGTGTTCACACCACTATTTGTCATTAATAAGAGTCAACTAATAAGAGTCAACTAATAAGAGTCACTAATAAATGAGTCAACTCATTTATTTCTACCTTGTTTCGGTGGAGAAAAAACACTGAGATGTATGAATTGTGGCTATTTGGCCTAGAAGGTAATGTAACTCAACCCAGTTCTAGAGCCCAAGGATTTCTAGTCTTGTATCCTCTTATCCTCTAACTCTACTCAGAGAAGAACTCATCAGTTTTCTTCCTTCCTAAAACACTGTTCTATTCACTTGTGATAAAAACTATCCTGCAGATTAATAAGTCTCCATTTGTTTATAGAAACATTGTTTAAGCCAAGACTCCCAGGAGGCTGGGGAAAGAACCTTCTCCTTCTAATGTGTCTTTCTAAAGTAGCCTTCTCTTTTATAATACATAAGTGGCTTCATCCACCCATAAAAAATATTACAAGCAAAGAAAGATTTAAAACAGAGTGATGTAACTATTGGCATCGAGAAGCTCAACAGTTTTTGAAGCTTAATAAATTATTTTTATAGTTTAAAATTATTTTGCATAAACCAAGGTTCTATATTCAAGGCAGTTAATTATTTTAAACAATAGAATGGATGGGATACTCAAGAATGGAAACTATTTCTCACTTACTGCTTATTCCTGACAGCAATCAATACTTGCATCTATACCTATTATACAAACACATGCCAAATGCCATGTCATTAATTTTAAAGAATTAATTTGAAATTTCATTATCTTAACACTGTATTTTCTCACTTATTTCCGAGTAATGTTTAAAACAAACACAAAATTTCCCTCACTATAAAACCAATAGCCAATTGTATTAATTGTCACAATTATACAGATTACATGACAGGAATATTAACATCCTAATTTTTTACTGTTTTCAATTATCTTCTTTTTGTCCACTCCCTATGTTATGATCTTATTGGCCATACTTCACAGCAACTAGACAAACTTTTGTCTCATATTAAAACAATTTTTAAAAATTATTTCCAGGACTAATATTTTGGGGGAAGGGTTAAATGGCAACTGAGTAATGAAGAAATGTGTCAAAAATGTGATATCAACATACATGAAAATATTTCATTGTTCCAGAAAATTATTTTTAGTTCCAATAGAGAAAAATGAACAACAATAAAAATAAAAATAGACTTTGATTATAATCAGAAAAAAAAATTAAGGTAGAATATCTGTGAGTTCAAAAGTAATTTCATATTTAAACATGAACAAGGAAAACAAAAGTATATATTAAGTTCCTGAAATATAATTCTCATAATAAATTTGGAAACTATTGCTCTAAACAAACCTAAGCGGTCAGAGACAAAATTTAAATACCTTTTACACTCATTAAAATAAAACCATATTTCTGTTTTGATTCATACACTCATTAAACTAACATATTAAAATCTCAAAGTGGGAGGAATTGTATGCAGCATTTTGTAATTTCCTATTTCTGGAATATATGTCCTAGACTCCCAACTCTTACACAATGCAGACTTTCCAATTTTCTCTTTAAATTAAACCTTTGGGATTACTTAAGCATGGCTGATGCCCTTAGATAATATCAGGCATTCAATACACACTATGTGCCTTTGATTTACCTGACAGGTGACAACAAGGCTGCATTGAGTTAAGCACAGACACTATCACTAAATGAACATTTGCAGGACCTGACTGTGGTTATTGTCATTCCTAAACATAGCTCTTGTTCAATATCCTGTTTGGAAGCAACCTCCACCAGATGCTTGCAAAGGAGGGCAAACCACCCATAATGCAATTGGATGGATATGCAATTCTATACAGTTGAGGAAAAACACTTCATCCTGGCCCCAAGTGGCCAGCCACTAATATTCAGTTTATATTCCTATGAGGGAGGGCTGGTATCTTTATTGCCTAGTGAATTTTTAGTAGTACTGACTTTACCTTTCAAGCACTAACACTGTTTCTAGTTTATAAGTCACCATGATGAGAAATATTATATTAGCCAAATGAGCTGCTTTTCTCCATTATTCTCACATATAAAAGGATTCTGTTATTTTAATGTGTTGTGAAGATAGGTACAGTAGTATCAGCTACTCAGGGGCTAAAGCAGGAGGATCACTTCAGCCCAGATGCTTGAGAGTTAAAAAGTAATCTCATATTTAAACATGAACAAGGAAAACAAGGAACAAGGAAACAAAAGTAAATATTAAGTTTCTGAAATATAATCATCATAATAAACTTGAAAACTATTGCTCTAAACAAACCTAAGTGGTCAGAGACAAAATGCTGGCCAACATAGCAAGATCCCATCTCTTTAAAAATGTGGAGTGCACAGTATCATCATGCCGTATTTTGTTCATTTCTCATATCTTATATTTATACTCTGAAATAATTTGATAACCTATGTAGTAAAAATAAAATGAAGCTATATTTTAAGGGAGAGGCTGGATATACAATTGAACAATGTCTAAGCCATGTATAAAAAAATAGAACTCTGACACATATCTCTGCAGCAACCAGCTTGGGAAGCCAAGCAACGACCTCTGCTCCAATCAGTCTGGAATTCCAACTATACCTTTGTAGCAATCATCCCTTGATGACTGACTTGGTCAAAGACTTCCAGCTCCCTAATTTTGTCCCAATCCCTGTCTCAAACTTAGGACCAATTCCCATCAGTTATGGTTTTCAAACTAATAACATAGGGTGCCACACTTCTAGCCAGCCTACCTCCTGCTTCCCCCTTCAAACAACTTGGATTTAGAGCTAATCTGAAACCCTTTCTTTTTTTTATTATAAAGTTTTTACAACCCTGATTGCCTTTGAGTGTCTGCCCGATGTATATGCCAGTGGGTGATTCCATATCTATAACAGGTTCTGAATATACAGACCTTATTTATATGATCATTTGGGCAGGATCTGTCTATCTCCACTACTTGTTAATGATTGTGAAACACGTGCATGGAATTCTAAGATTTTAGATAGCACTTAGATTTAAGGTACACTTTAAGCTGTTTGAAATGGTTATTTCTAAGGCATGAATTAGGTGTTATGAGTACTCTTCCTTTCTTCTGAGTTAACATACACATATACAATCCTATTTACCCTTATACAATTTGTAATTTATGTGTATTTTTACTTCAGCATCACATTAAACTTATTCCAAAATTCTTTTGAAAAAATAAGAAAGATGTTTTGTTTCCATCAGAGAAGTAAAATTTTATTTCCTTGAAAGGGCTAAAACAAATTATACATTCAGAATTATCACAAAGCTTCCAACAGGCACATAGATAGACAATAATTTTAGAGACACTAATAAATTAGTAATAACAAAATGAAATAAACTTTTTAATAGTGTAGTTTATCTAGAATATCTTCCATTGTACTGGTGACTTTAGGAACCTGGACAGTTTGTCAGTTTCATGAACTTCACTCATTCTTTGTCTTTCTTCCCTTCCCCTTTAGAAATCTCTCCCAGCTTTGTGGAGATAGGACCACAGCTGTTTCTTTCTTGCCTGCCCAGGACAGCACAAATGCCCACCAGCACACCAGCTTCAGTTGCTTCCACTTGTTTTCTCCTTGAAGGAAATCTGTAAAGGAAAGAAGCTCTACTGACCAGTGGCTAACTTACTGGTTGGCACTGTTAAGATGTCCCGACTCAGTGTGAGCAAGACAAGAGTGGTGCTCGGGAGAAAAAAAAAAAGAGAGAAAGAGAGACAGAGAGAAGGAGAGGGAGAAAGGAGAAAGTGATCACAAACCCTATGGTTGTGTCTCCAAACTGCAAGCAATGTTCTTCCAGGGGAATTACATTAATATGGATGGCAGAAGTAGAAGGGAGTGGGGGCAAAGGCGTTTCACCTAAGGAAAGAAATGAAGAGGAAAATATTCTAAATTCCTAAGTTACAGAAAAGTAGAAATCATATGGATTCTAATCCACTACTCACTACATTTCTCAGACTGAAAAAGTGAAATAATTAAGAGCTAAATTTACAAGTACTGAGGATCAGATTTAGAAAATTTTATAGGAAAACAGAGAATGTGATTTCATTAAAATGTTGACTTTAAAAAAAAGTTTAGATAAAATTATCAAACCAAATTATAGATACCAAAAAAAAATATTCGGAGGCATAATTCTATATTTAACCTCCAATGTTACTTTACCAATTTTGTTATGGGTGATTTGATTTTTTCTCTTTTCTGTAGATGAGCTCAAGTGAACCATTAACACCCAATCTTTGAAAGGAGAAGGCTTAGTTTCCAGTCACTAGAATATTTTCCCCTCAATATTTTCCATTAGGATAGGTTTAATAACCTTGCTCTTAATTTTACAAGATCCTGGAGAAACTTCAGTGTATACAAGAGAAAATATTTGCTGGGGACAAGTTTAGATATTACTCATAGGAATTTCTAAGGTTGAGAAAACGTTTGCCATTTTAACACAAAATGCCAGAACAGTGCTGTATCATGACAAGGCTATCTTGGCAAGAATGAGTCTTAGAACCATGTATTTATGTGTTTGCCTTTCATTTTTGGATTTGATTAGTTAAATTTTATTTTTATACGGTACCTAGGGAAAGTGCCCATTCTTTATTTCCCATGATTACAAGCAACTAGGATCTCAGTCAGAGGCTGCTACATGACTTTAGCAGATTTTACACTTCCATTTAGCCAATAGACATGTTCTAGGAATCACATAAATTTGGGTGTCATTATATTTCTTCCCTAATTTTTAACTTCACAATATGCACACCATTTTATAAACATCTCTTTTATATTGTCATTGGTTTTATATGGAGAAGAGATTCAATGAGTTTAAGGGTTTTTGTTTTGTTTTTTAAAAACATATAATTCATAGGTGGTAATGCCTAAATCAGAATCCAAGCCTTCTAATTTCAAACTGGGGGTCATTTCTATTATGATATTTTAGTGTCATCAGAGTGGGGCTTATGTACACCTGAATTCCAGAGCTCACTCTTGGTATATAATGTACAACTTTAGGCTCGGCACCCGTAGCACAATGGTTACAGCACCAGCCACATTCACCCAGGCTGGAGGGTTCAAACTCAGCCCGGGTCAGCTAAAAACAACAATGACAAATGCAATAAAAAATATTCAAGTGTTGTGGCAGGTGCCTGTAGTCCCAGCTACTTGGGAGGCTGAGGCAAGAGATCACTTAAGCCCCAAGAGTTTGAAGTTGCTGTGAGCTGTGATGTCATAGCACTCTACCAATGGTGACATAGTGAGACTGTGTCTCAAAAAAAAAAAAAGAATATACAACTTTACTGAATGCCTGTAGCTAGTTACAAGAAGTCCTAGTATTTGAATAACATTCATTGCTAATTAATATACTGTGACATATTCATTAAAATACCAGGTGTTGCATCTGATGCCTTGTAGATAGTCTCTTTAATGCTTATGACATATTTAAGAAAGGTAGGTTATATTATCTCCATTTTAAGTAAGAAAATTGAAGTTTAGAGAGATTAAATAATTTAAAGTCACACAGCAAACAGAGTGAGGATTCATACCCATGTCTTTAATTGTATGCTTCTTCCAGGATCTGCTATCTCTATGTGACTCTGCTGTTGACTCTTCTTCCTTGACCCTTCAGAGACATATCAGTTTACTTAACCTGCCTATTTTTCTAAGCTGAGTTATATATCCCCACTCCCTGGAGGAGAAACACAAGACACCTGGTAAACATAAACATTATTGCAAAAGTGATTTTGGCATTGGGGGGGCGGGAGAAGAAAGCATTGCCAGTGGAAGAGATTAGTAACCTTTAAATCATCCTAGGGATGAGACTGAGGCGCAAATTGAAAAGTTGGAAGAGATCTATAACAGTCTATTTAGGTCTCATCTTTATTATTGTATGTCTGTTACATCAAAATCAATTACTTTTTTTTTTTTTTTGAGACAGAATCTCAGTCACCCTGGGGGTGAGTGCCATGGCATCACAGCTCACAGCAACCTCAAACTCTTGGGCTCAAGTGATTCTCTTGCCTCATCCTCCCAAGTAGCTGGGCCTATAGGCGCCCTCCACAATGCACGGCTATTTTTTAGAGACCGGGTCTCCACTCTTGTTGAAGATGGTCTCAAACTCCTGAACTCAAGCAACCTACCTGCCTCAGCCTCCCAGAGTGCTGGGATTACAGGAGTGAGCCACCATACCCAGAAAAATCAATTATTTCTTAGCAATAAGTTACTGAGCTCTTGGTAGTAATCTGAATAGTCCACAACTGCAGACCAGAAACCACACACTGCCTTCCACCTCCACTGGTCATTCTGTGAGTAGGACACAGAAAGAGGGAAGGGAGAAGGTACAATTCCAGCCCCTGTGCTCTGAGCACAATCTCTTGCCTTTGGATTATATATCCAACTTTCCAACCAGAGAAGTTGTTAAATATGTGTCCAAAGATACACAAAGTGCAGCGTACTGCTTTTATAGTTTGCAAAAGAAATAAGACCTTGTGTGTGGACATATCTTGATCTTGGATGTGATGAAAAATACTCCCAATGGGCGATTCCCAGCTTGATTGCCATTTCTTTTCTAAAGCCATCATATTCCAAAAACACAGTTTTGACCTTCCAACTTTTTTACATTTTCATAGCATTTCTTAACTTCATTGCAAAGTTTATCAAAATCTATTGACATGACTGATTTCTCTGCTACTCTCTGTCTATCTGCAGTTATTAGACTACGTTTTCCTTGGCAGCAGCTCCCTATATCTTCTTCTCTTTCATGACTTAAGTGCTGCCAAGACTTCAGGCTTTGTAGGAGGCACTATTCTCAGTAACACTTGCTAGTTTTCTGAATCCAGTTACAAGGAAGCCTAGCATTTGCATAGCATCCTGAGAAGTGGATAATTGATATTATTCCTGAGTCTAACATAAAATCTGATAAAGACTCCGTGTGTTAAAAATATCTATTATTAATTATATAAAACAAATCATTTAGTTACTAAAGAGAGGGAGAGGAAGGTAATACTATCTCTGGCTTCCTTCCAGAGATCTGAAGATCAGGAAAATGTGTCAACAAATTCAACATTTTGTGAGCAGAAGAAGCTTTATCTGATTCAAGTTCAATGACCTGGACTTGAAAACATAATAAATTGCTTCAGTTCGTACCTATGATCTTGTGATATCCTGGATCATATTGGGCCCAAAACGACAAAATATGGACTGCCAGAAAATTCTATTGTCATGATAATTGACAATCCTAGCTGACTATGGAAAAAATCTGGCTGTGCATATTGGATCATACAAAAAGAACGTTACCAAGGAGACACCATGACTACCACAGAGATAAGTGGCTCAGGTGAAGGACGATGGGGTGGGGGGAAAGCTGGCCAGCTACCAGCAAACAAAAGCAATGCTTTTAGCTGCTTTTCTTGGTGGTTGGTTGGTTGGATGATTCGGACTTTTATTTTGTTCTGCCTGCCTTTTAGTGCAGGCACAAGACTTACTGTGTAAAACAAGGGCTGTGTAGTCACTGAGTTTACATCATTTATGTGATCCCTTTGTCACAAATATCATGACAACAGGGAGCTTTTTACAACACTCAAGCAATGCTATAAATTGTGAATTTGAGACAGTCTGTAAGAATAGTTGACATGGGCACTGATGCAGATTTGAAAGAAAAACTATAAAATTTATCTGATTGAGAAACCTGTCCGAGCAAAGAGTACACCTGCTTTACTAGATTCGATTACCTAATTTTACTGCTGATCATCTCACAATTTTTATGTGATATAAATGAACTCATCAATAATTTGTTTAAAATCTGGGTTACTTAAGTTATTTCTCCAGTTCAATAATAACTAAGATTATGTTTGATGTTTTTAATGGAAACATAATGACCAAGTTTAACTTTACTCCATGATTATTAATTAATTTCATGTCCATGCTTCCACCTAGCAGTCAGAAGGGTTTGGACAGGTCCTAAAGACTCATTTAGGAGTGATAAGAGCAATTTTACATTTTATGTCGCATGGTGTGTGAAGTATAATAATGTGTTAGAAAACACTGTAAGTTTTGAATACATGAATATAAGTCATCATTCCCTCCTTTGTTCACTTGTTTGTTCATTCTTTCATCCACAGATATTATGGAGGGCCTTCTCTATTCTTAGTACAATTCTAGACTTTTGGGATACATAGAAAAAAATAATTTCCCAGACCTCATGTGTTTCACAGTCTTGTGTAGGAAACAAAGATGATACACAATTAATATCTAAATTGTATACTAAGTTAGAACGTCAGAGGTTCCACAAATAATCAAAAATAAATCATAAGCAAGACCAGGGGAGCAAAATGTTGAAGTTTAAATTGTAAATAAGGGTAGACATCATTGTCCATGTGAGTTTCTTGCTAAGATTTGCCAGACGCGACTTGGTAAGATTTGCCAGACGCAAAGGAGTTGGTCATGTGAATATTTGGGGCTAGAGAATAGGAACAGAAAGAAAGCCAGTCTGGGTCCCTAGACAGGCGCATGACTAGCATGTTCTAAAAATAGTAAGGAGGACAGTGTTTTTCCAGAAAAGACAACAAATGAAAGATATTAGCAGAACATCAGTCAGAAGGCAACAAGGGGACCAGGTTATGTAAGAATGATGTTTTTTATTGAGTGAAATGTTTTGAGGAGAGGAGTGACAAGATGAAATTCACGTTGTAAAAGGACAGCTCTGCAGTTCTATTAAAATAGAATATAGAAAGGACAGAAGTGAGGAAAACAGATAGATGTGTGTCACAGTATACATGATTGGTGGCTTATAACAGGGTGGAGGCTCTGAAGGTAAAAGTGGTTGAATTGTGAAGAAACTGCAATTTTAGTCAAATAAAAAAAATTTTTTTTCTTGAAGAATGAGCACGGCTCTTAGAGAAATAGAAAAGTCAAAGAGCATGGTGAGAGTTTTAGCCTGGACATCAGAAATGATAGAAATGTAAGCAGCAGAGAGTGAGGCAGATTTTTGAAGGAGCAGTTTGGGGAGAGGGTGAGCAGGTAAGAAGCTCATTTTGGAAAAGATGATTTTGAGATACCTATCGGACTCCCAGGTGAGAAGTAGGTAAGTGATCACATATTGATATGAACCTGTAGTTTGGCAAAGGATTCTGAGCTGGAAATGTTAATCTGGCAATCTTTGGCACTCTGACAGTATCTAAAATCATGAAGTCTCTTAAGAACTTCAAGTTAGTAGATATACAAATAGATGAGTGAACGGGAGCAAGGACTGACCTTGACATTGAGGAGCTAGGAAGAGATTGAGGCAAGACCAATACCGACTGAGGAAGAACAGTGAAATAGGAAAATAAAGCCAGTAGAATGTGGTAACCCAGAATTCAGTTTTAAAATATATATATATATTGCTATAATAAAATACTAAAGACTAGTTTAAATAACAGACATTCCTCACAGAGGCCAGGGTATCCACAATTAAGGTGCACACAAATTTATTTGCAGATAAGGGTCTGCTTCCTGGTTTACAGATGACATTTTTCTGGGTGTGTCCTCACAGGTGGAAGGAGGGAGTTCTGATCTCCTTTCCTCTTCTTATAAGGACAGTGATCTCATCCTGGAGGCCCACATCTGTGACCTCCTCTAAAACTACCTCCTAGAGACCCCACATCCAAATATCATTATATTCAGGGTTAGGGATTCAACATATTAATTTGGGAGGGACACAGACATTTAGTCCACAACACACTAAGGCACCTCAAAGGGAAAGAAACAATCTTGTGAGTCAACTACTGCTGAGATGTCAAGTAGGAAGAGTTCTGAGAATTGACTGTAGGATTCATCGATTGGAAGAGCATTGGTGACCTCAGGAAGCAGTGAGGGTGCAACCTGATGGGAGTGACTTTGAAGAGAGTGAGTGGAAGGGAACTGGAAACAGTAAATACAGTAGAACCTCCATAGTTGACCACCTCCCTACATTGACCACCTTATTAAAGTGACCTCATTTTCATAGACTGGACATGAACCACATGTACATATCAGTACAGTAGGCCCCATTTCTTTTGTTGACCACCTCTGTATGCTGACCAGTTCATTACCGTTCCTTGGGTGGTCAACTTACAGAGGTTCTATTGCATAGAGCTTCTCTTCAGAGCTCTTTTGAAAGAGATCTAAGAAAAATGGAATGAAGAAATAGGGTAGTCAGACAAAAAAATATTCTGAACAATGTTTTCTTAATTTTGCTTTTTTTTTTTTTTTTGGTGGGGAGAGGGATAAATAGCAGCGTATGTTCTATGCTTATGCAAATATGCAGTAAGAGTTAATACTCAAAAATGTGGTGGAAAGGGGGAAATTGCTGGAGTGATGTTCTTAATTAGGACAACATGAGAAAAAAAGAGTGCAGAAGAGGAGAGACTGGATTTAGAGAGGAACTTGCATGATTCATCGCTGGTACCACACTCACAAGGCAGACATGTGAGAACGTACGCTGAGAGGCTCTAGACATGTGATGGGAATGGGTACAAGTTCTTTTCTGATTGCTTCAATTTTCTCTTTAGAATGTGAAATAATTAGCTCAGATTGAGGCTGGAGGAAAATGTGTCTCTAGTCAAGAAAAAGAAGTTAGGGGATATTATTTAAGGAAGGGTTGCATGAAAGCAGGAAGGGTTCATCTGAGGTTCATAGTCTTGTGTTAAAAGTGACACCAGCCAATAGGTTGTGTGATTTCCTCCAGTCACATTCTCCTGGTAGGGTGCCGGGGTTAATAAATAGGATAGACTCAGTCAAGTGAAGTCTGCAAAGCCACAGAGGTGCAAAGGAGCTGAGAATGTATTCAAGGGAGTGTCAATAATGACTGACCTTAGAATTTAACCTGGATGCGGAGGAAAGAAGGATATCGAGACAGGGAGAAGTAATTAAAAGTTGGTAGGTAAAATATTTAACATTGTATAAATTAAAAGTATTAGATTAGCCAAAATGCTTTGCCTATTATGTACATATATACACACTCACACATAGATACTAATGTTAGAATACCCATTTCTGGTATAATATTTTACATCAGTCCACTTGACTGGATTATACTATACAGGATGGATGTAGAGTTCATGTACAATATACTATGTTAAACTATTTTAAATTGCACATGAACTTTATGTCCACCCTGCATATGACTGGGTGATCTTGATCACCAAAGCATCTCACTAGCAGGGGTAATTATTAAAAGTGAATTTATAAATTCTTAATAAACTTATATAGTCAAATGAGTGGATAGCACAATTCCAAACTTAACTCAGGTTCATGAACTGGTCAGAAACCAATTTGCAAATTATATCCTTATGTTTTAATTATTTGAAGTTATATTTTTCATTTTTAGTTTCATTTGACAACATTTCAAAAGTTTCAATCACATCAAAATTTATACTTCTATCTATGTGTGCAGCATGTAAATTTAATTTGCTCAATTCTAAAATTACAGACATACATTGCTTTTATTTATGTGTAATCAAAACATCTCTATACTTAGAGATGTCCATACAAGTCAGATGATACCGTGTCATCTAAGGGGATGTGTTCAGTTTGCAAAATAGCAATGCATAACCGTATAAATACATGTTTCTACTTATACAGTTTTTTCTTCTATTTTGGATGCCCATAACTCTTTTAATGTTCATTCATTACTTTGGGTACAGATGGAAGGAATCACTGTTAGTGACATGCACATTGATCAATTTTCTGCTCATCTACTTCTTAAAGGTTAAGGGAAGAAAAATACCCCAAAGTTTAACTCATTGTTTCCCAGCCTTAGAACTGTACTGACATCTGAGCTTTGTCTTAGGTCACCAAATCAAAATATCTAAGGTGGGGAAAGAACAGATGTGGCACTGCTACTTTTCTTTTTTCTAAAACTCTGCAGGTAATCTTAATGGACAGCTGGAATTGAAAAACAATAGTTTCTTTGGTTTTTGTTTTGTTTTTAAAGTTTATGTCGTTATGTTGAGCTGTGCTTCCATTAGCACAGCTAATCCGAGGCTGACAAAAGCAAATTACCCTCATTAATTCTTTGGTTTTGTAACTACAGAAAGGGGCAGTAACCTACCTACACAAAAGGGTAGAAATACATGCTGCAAAATGATCTTTTCAACAAGGCAAAAGTCAGTGATTTGTGAGAAGCGGCTCTTTGTCAGATAGGAGAACTGTGCTAGACCAGTTGGGTCTATGCTGAACAAACATCAGTTTTACAGAAACAATAGTAGAAACTCTCGGTCTAAATAAAAATTGCTCTGTGGAGAACATACAAGCGAGCTTCTTATAGCTTCTCTACTGATGTGGAATGGGATGGTAGATAATAACATAAAAAGGCCTTCTTTACTCTTAATTATGATGGCTCTTTGATATTTTGAGCCAATAATGAGTTCATAATATAGAATTTTTATGTCTTGAATAAATTCTGGGTTTTCTACTTGAAATATTTGTTATCTGATATACGTATCTGTTTTTCCACTTTTAAAAAACATTTTAGCAAATTTAACATTGGCTCTCATACACTTTTGACTTTCACGACTTTGA
Organism: Galagoides demidoff; assembly: GCA_963574575.1. Taxonomy (NCBI): domain Eukaryota; kingdom Metazoa; phylum Chordata; class Mammalia; order Primates; family Galagidae; genus Galagoides; species Galagoides demidoff. The sequence continues at coordinate 16,979 of CAUYQV010116862.1, forward strand.
TATTTACATATTCACATTTTCAATCAACATTACAAAGAAAAATTCTGTTTGCAATACTAAAGTACAAATTTCCAATGTCTAATCAACTAGATCAACCTGAAACTTAAGAAAAATGATCCCCTTTCAGTGCCTGTAGCACAATGGTTATAGAGCCAGCCACATACACTGAGACTGCCGGGCTCGAACCCAGCCTGGGCCAGGTAAACAACAATGACAACTGCAACAAAAAATAGCCAAACGCTGTGGCAGGTGCCTGTGGTCCCAGCTACTTGGGAGGGTGATGAAAGAGAATCACTTAAGGCCAAGAGTTTGAGGTTGATGTGAGCTGTGACGCCACAGCACTTTACTGAGGGTGACATAGAAAGACTCTGTGTCAAAAAACAAACAAACAAAAAAAATTATCCCTTTTTAGGCAAAAGTAAAGCTTCTTGCTTTCCCATTTGGGATAGAGGTATTAAAGAACATGCCATATCATATTTTTTGTCAATGCCATTTTTGGTGAATTACTGTGATATCAAACATTGCAGTTTAAATTATAAAACTCTCATCTATAACAACAGGATTTAGAACTGAGTGCAGGAGGTAAAGTGAGAATAAGTAGGTCAATAAACCAGGTCTTATACTCTCATTTCTCATCATATTGAATAAATCTTTCACCTTTCACTAAAATAAATAAGTAAATATAAAATAAATAAGCTGGACCTTATTAGAGTCTTCTGTTCTGTACACCTTAAACATGACCAAGCATTTTACTTATATTTTGAGTAATCCTATATACAAATGAAAGGATTTTTTTTCATTAGTCTTAATAGCATACAAGAGATCATGTGGCTAAGTAGAAATTTGTATCTAGAGTTTTCCTAGATACAAATTTTTAATTTAAGTTTGTTGGAGTTCTATTTGACAAATAATGAAATTTGTTCTTAGAGTAGTGGGTATAGTTCTTTGAGTTACAACAAATACACAGCCATATACTCACCACTCAAATCAAGGTGTAGAATATGACCCTAAAACAGAAATGACCATATGAGTCGGATTTAAATTATCATACTTGAACTGAGATATGAGAATTACTTTAATATTCTGGACATAAGTGCTTTATATAGATAGGTCATTAGCATCAGCTATGTCATTTTCTTTCAGTCTTAAGCTTGTTTTCTCTGTTTCTTAACAGTGACTTTAGAAAAAAGATGTTCAGCTTTTGATGAAGTCAATTTACACATTCTTTCATACATAGTATTTTTATGGCCTTATTCAGCATCACAGAAAGATTTTTCTCCTACTGTTCCTCTTAATAATTCTATAGTTTTAAGGTTTACATTGAGATTTTACCTTGAGTTAACTTTTGCATGTCATATAGACACCCAATTTTTCAGCACCATTTTTGGTAAAGTTGATCTTTTCTCCATTGAATTATTTTGGCACCTTTGCCAAATCAAGTTTTGAATTTTATGCATTTTGTGTCCAGTAATGTCAAACAATTGTATCAAGCAATTATATTTCTGGAACACCCAGAGCATTATTTCTTAACAGATGGATTCTGTGAGATGAGTTAAGTGTGGTAAATAATCAAAACATCAAAACCATATATTCAGCCAAAGAAATGAGTTTTACTATAGATGTGGTTTAAGCAGGAGAGATACATAATCAATCTTTATTAGAAAAGCCTACTCACAGAGTTCCTTAAAAACATTAAAATAGAACTACTATATTATCCAATAATTCTACTACTGGGAATACCAAGGTCTAACAAGTTGATGAATTTGCCACCATGCCTTCTACATTGGCAACACTATACCAAGAGGTTGGTAAGGTTTCATAACCTTGGTATATCAGTTCCTTACAACTGTGTTTGTGTTGATGTGTAGCAGTGGCTTGCTGAGTGACATTCATCATTATTGTTATGTGTCTTTTGAGTGCCATTGTGAGTTTGAATCAGAACAAAGAACAAACACTAAAATGTCTTGTTAAATTTGGCAAGAGTGGAAGTGAAATCAGGGACATGTTAGTCCAAGTCTATGAGGATAACGCCATAAAGAAATTGGCTGTGTCCAAAAGGATTAAACATTTTCTCAGGGGGGAGAAAGCCTCACTGATGAAAAGAGGTCTGGGTGGCCAGTAACAAGCAGAACTGATGAAACATCGCAAAAATTCATTAAATTGTGCATCAAAATAATCAGTTGACTATGAGAAGCATAGCAGATCGAGTAAACATCAATAGAGAAACAGGAAAATCTTAACTAAAAATCTTGGCCAACAACTCACAGATCTTGCATCACAACAATGCACCAGGTCACGTTGCACTGCCTGTGAGGGGGTTTTATCTAGTAAACAAATAACTATTGAAACATCATCGCTACTCAACTGATCAGGCCCTCAGTGACTTTTTTCCTTACCCAAAGATAAAAGGAAATATTGAAAGGAAAACATTTTGATGACATTCAAGATATGAAGGGTAATATGACAACAGCTCTGATAGCCCAGAGAAAAGTTCCAAAATTGCTTTGAAAGGTGGACAAGGTGCTGTCATCAGTGCATAGTATAGTACTCAAAGGAGAGTACTTCAAAGGTGACTGTAGAGGTATTCAGTAATGAGGTATGTAGCACTTTTCTAGGATGACAACTTAATTGTCAGACCTCATGTATCCAAAGGGAATGAAATTAGCATGTCAAAGGGAAAGCTACACATGCATGTTTACTGCAGTGCTATTCATAATATCCAAGACATAGAATGAATATCATAATCTATCAATGGATAAATGGAGATAGAAAATGTGATATGTAAATATAATGGAATTTTATTCAGCCATAAAAAAGAAGGAAATTCTGTCATTTGTAACAACATATATGAACTGGGAAGACATCAGGTTAAGTGAAATAAGACAAAGACAAATACTCCATGATGTCATATGTGGAATTTAAAATGGTGATCTGAGAGAAGTAGAGAATAGAATAGAGGCTGCCAGAGACTGGGAAAGTCAAGGTGATTAAGAGGAAAGGGAAAGATTATCAACAGACACAAAGTTCAGTTAGGTACAAAAATAAGTACTGGTGTCATATTGCACAATAGGTTACCTATATAATTTTAAAACTAATGTACCAACTATTTCAAAATAGCTAAATGAGAGGATTTTAAATGTTCTCAAAGGAATGATGAATGTTTGAGGTGATAGATATGCTAATTACCATGATTTGATCAATATGTGATGTATTGTTTATCAAGACTTCACCTTGTACTCTATAAATATATACAACTATTCTGTGTCAATTAAGGTAAAAATAAAGACTACTGTTAAAGAGTGATAAGAAGGAAGATAAATTAAGAGAGTATTTTATCAGCTGAGGTTTATGGTCTGAAGATCTGAACTAAGGCAGAGGAAATGTGAAAAGACATCAAAGTAGATTCGAAAGATGATGATGATAATGATGATGGTGTTGATGACAGTGGTGCTGATGATGGTGTTGATGAGGATGCTGCTGCTGATTACAGGTAGCGTCTTTGAGCACTTACTATTTGATGTGTACTGAGGAACTTTTATTTCATAAATTATACCAAATACTCTTTATGAGAGCCCTCTAAGGCTAGATCTATTTTCATCTGCATTTGAAAGAAGAAAAAACTACTCCTGAAAAAGTTTGAGTAATACTTTTAAAATCAAAGAGATACTAAAAATTGGAGAATGAATTTTAACCCATGATATCTAGAGCCCCTGCTTTAGGGCCACTTTAAGATTTTACATCTCAACAAATATGGAGGAGTTAAAATGATCAACTGGATGGAAGAGGAGGAGTTGAATTAGGGAATAATGTAGGATTTTTCTCAATATTTCATTTTCAGTAATGAGGATAATGGCATTAAGACTGAGAATGGTGGTGGAGAGGTGCTAGATTGATAAAACACTATCAGTGTGGGAAGAACAGTCTAGAAAGATCTGAGTCAAAAATATATTTTGATTTATCTGCCTGAAGAGATAATAAAACCAGGGAATTTTCTAAAGAAAGGGTGTAAGTTGAAGAAGAAATATATTCAACAGATAAACAGACTGGACCAAAATTGATCATTATTACATTGACATGATGTATTTTGGGGGTTCTTCCTATTCTTTCTTTTTGTTAATGCCTCATCTTTTATAAATTTAACTCAAGATTGATTTGTGGGTAGCTGCAGTATTAAGAACAAAATGTTATCAGAATCATAGAAACATTTATGTGTTTCTATGAAATAGAATATGTGTTTTCAAAGAACACATATTCTGAAGATTTTTTATAGTATAATGACAATAGTGTTTACTTAATCTATAATTCTACCTGAATAAAATAGATCCCTGCCCCTTCTAATCTAATTTGCATACCCAGATCTGCTCTTATGTTGACACACTCTAATAATTGTGCCATCTCTTATTTTTACAACTTGACTGGCTTTCATGTGAGACCAGTTGATCTGGTAATTATAATTCTATTGGTTCTTCATTACCATCACTTTTCACATCACCAAATTAAAAAAACTGAGAATATCCTTTGAAAAATAGCATCTATATGTTTTATGATGTTTTATTATTAATATTCATAGTGATTAATCTAGAATAGAAAAATAGCACTGTTTTCTTCACTAATCTTTCCATCATGTTAAAAACAGGGAAACTGAAAAAGATTAAAAATATCCACAAGAAAAACAATAATTTTACCATTTTATTTTCGTGATTTCTTCCGTTCAAAGAACTTGTTTCTTTTTGAGAGTGTGAATAAAGAATTGTGTATTCTTGCAAGCTTGTTAATGGTATTCTGTCACCACAGAATGCAGAGGGCGAACCCCCTAGGGGGAAAGAAAATGTATTAAACTAAATGGACGGCTAATGAGATACTTAAAAGCACAGACAGTGAAATGTGTTACCGGAACAAGGTCTATACAAATTTGTTTGAGGCTTCCAGGTCATTGATTTGTTTATAGAGATCTTTGTGTATCTTTTACTGCCATAGTTGAGTTTAGACTGAAAACCTATTAAACACATATTTGTTGAGAGTTTCCAGGGAAAGTATCAGGATTAGCAGCCTTCATCAATATCTGAGAGCCTTTGGCTTGATTTCAAAAAATAATTAATTTATTTAAATAGTCATTTCTTCCCTAATACTGTTTACCTTGCCACCAATTCTGATTGTAATTTCCTCTGAAGAAACAAACAAGGCCACATGTCCTTAATATTGTCATCATTGTCCATCTCATTTCTAAGCAATTTAGCTGTACTGAAACAAAGTCAATGAAATTAGTTTCAGCTAGCTAGACTAGCTCATGATACTTTTCACAGATTTTCCCAATAGCATTGATTCTCCACTTCCATTTTCTATGAGCATAAGTAAAAAAGCAAGTTAAAATGAAAGCTTGCATTTTTACAATATATGTGTATGAGCAGAGAACTGAGTAAGATAGAACCGAGTGAGCAATGATAACGATAGTCCTAGAGAGAATCACCCAGAGCAGCACATGTCTTTTGAGTGGAAACTTGTGACAAAAACAGAAGTATGTAAATATGAAAGTACCTCTACCTGGTTCTCAAGGAGAAAAACTGACATTTAAACAAGGTACTCCAATAGGATTTTTCACGTCATGCAGAAACACAGATGATAGATGATTAGCTGAACATAAGGGTTCAAAGCAAGTATCCTTGACATGAACACACTACCACACGTGCAGGATATAGAAATATATACATGTGTGTATATGTATGTATGAGTATATGCATATGTATATATGGGTGCATGTGTATATATATAATATACAGTATAAGGTAAAACCAACACTAAACTGGAATATATATGTATATATAAAACAATCATATACATAACAATCAGTAGGAAAACTATTATGTGTACAAATACAGTAAAACACTACAACACTTCATGTGTTAGGTTGCAACTAAAAGAAACAGTTTATCCTAGGCACTGTATTATCTTTGTTGTCCTTACCTATTGTGCCCTTTTAGGTTGTCTTTTTTATGCATGTTAGTTTATGTTGTTTTTTTTTAACTTCCATTAATTCATAGTAGTTGTACATATTTATGGGGTTCACGTATTTTCATACAAACATACAATCTGTAATGATCAAATCTGGGTGACTGGGGTTTCCATCACCTCAAACATTTCTCATTTCTTTGTGTTGGGAACACTTCAAGTTTACTCTTTTATTTATTTAGAAATAAGCTATACATCACTAACTATAGTCACCTTGTTTGTGCCTGAACACTAGACCTTATTCCTTCTATTTTACTGTATTTTTTCACCTGTTAATCAACCCAACTTTTCCCTCCTCTACCTCTGCATTGTAATTTAATAAATGAAGAGGTGGACAACATAATTTTGTTAACATAAACTAAATGAACAGAAATTTTGGCTGTTGTGCTTTTGAAACTCTTTAACATCTATCAAAAAAACTTTAGAAAGAAACATGTTTTGATGACCCAAGTAAATGCCCAAACAAAAATAATAATGCTTAATGACATTATATTTTTAAATTCATTTATTGGTTTTATTTCTAACAGGATAATGAGAGTAAAAGCATGCTTTTTCATACACTTATAATATAGGCTTCATATTAGCTTCCTTATATTTATTTGCAACTTACACATTTTTGAAAAGGATGGAAAATATTTCAAATTCAAAAGCAAAATTAATTTAAAACTGGTTGTGTAGGAAAAGTACATTTAAAAATTAAATATTTGATTTACAAGCCTTGAGAAGCATCTGCACAGAATTTTTAGGACCTCAGAGAAAAAGGTTCATAAATGAATTTTTCCTATTGCGTTATTTCAGGGTTCATATAAATTATGTTTTATCTAATTAATTCAGCTTGAATTGCTTTTTAAAGATAATCAGCATACATAAACACATCTAATTTATACTCTTGATGATCCACAAAATCAAAATCAGAGAGATTACTGCTATGAAATTTGGGTAAATGCTTTTGAAAATCTGAATCACCTAACCAGTGAGGTCATGGACCCATAGACATTTCATCCTTTATTTAAACATAAAGATCACTTTATACAAATATTTACACTTTTCTCTAATTTTTTTCCTGAAAATAATTTATTTCTACCTAATTATGCAATAATAAAAGTTTTCTTCATTATAAACTATTATTTTATTTCATCAGTTTGCTGAAGATCTCATTTTCAGAATTCTGATAAGTCATCTACTTACAGAAAAGTTCTATGGATAGTCCTTCTGTTAGTGCAAATTTCGCAAAATAAAGACGATCTGTCTTTGAACTTCTGAGAAATGATTCCACTAAATCACACCTCAGTGTGATAGCATTTCACCTGCCCTTATCCTTCCGTGATTATCTTCAAGCACTATGTTCTACTATAGATGCCACTATCTACAGTAAGTTTTCCTTTTACAGTGCGATTAAGCTTCTCAAAAATCCAATCCCTATATCTTGAGAAATACGTGAAAAGATAGTGCATGCCTACTGATCTAGATGGTCTTCACATTTTCTCCCTCACCTGTCAGCCTTTGTCTATCCTCCCACTTTCTGTAACCAGAACATAGTAAAGGCATAGTGCGATGGAGAGACTGTGAGTAGCATTCCCAAAGGCATTCTCATTGACTTTAGACTTTGACACCAGAGATGAAGCTTGGTTCAAAACTTTTCATACTAAATACAATGATTCCTACACTTTATGTTCAACTATATCAAACTGAAATAGTATTATCAAAAAATCAATATTTGAGTAATCTTTTTCACATCCAGTAGTCATTGCTCTTTAAGGATCAATGAATGACATCCTTTCCTATTTCTTGTCTTCCTCACAGGACAATTATGATGCTGCATGTGGAAAAACCAGATCTCTTCCTAAAATAGCATGTGACATTTAAAAATAAAAATTTCCATTTTCAGTGCTTGCATAAATTTGATGATTTTCTCCTCTTGAGCAAAGAGACTATAATGCCTTCCTGGTGTGTTTTGCAGAGCTCTGAATCAACATCACACATGGAATATATTTATGAAGAAGCAGAGAGAATTATGTCATACCCAGAGGGGAAAATAATCAGATATCAACCCTGCATTTGCCACATTAATCATATTTTTATGACTAAAAGAAGAAATAATAGAGCGTGTTATTAGACTCAAAATGACTTTGTTCTCATATTCAGTATCCAGTTTTGGTGTGATGAATCTGATGACCTGTCCTCAAATCAGGTTATTGGTAAAGTAAGAATAATAACGCAAAATACTTCCTCATTAGCTCAGGGATTTTTTTTTTTTTTTTGAGACGGAGCCTCAAGCTATCCCCCTGGGTAGAGTGCCAT
>CAUYQV010116863.1:0-17919 GCA_963574575.1 Galagoides demidoff
GCACCCGCCACAACGCCCGGCCATTTTTTGGTTGCAGCCATCATTGTTGTTTGGCGGGCCCGGGCTGGGGATTCGAACCCGCCACCTTAGGTGTATGTGGCTGGCGCCTTAGCCGATTGAGCCACAGGCGCTGAGCCAAGACCCCATCTCTCAACACTGTTGCATTAGAGATGACCTTTGGGGACACATTCAAACCATAGCATTGTCCTATATAGCTTGCTTACATTAGGCAGTTGAAAAACAAATATGTGTATAATATGATGTCAGGCATTTATAAGTGCTATGAATAAAAAAAGCCAATAAAGGCTCAGTGCCTGTGAGTCAAATGACTAAGGCGCCAGCTACATACACCTAAGGTGCTGGGTTTGAATCCAGCCCGGTCCTGCCAAACAACAATGATGGCTGTAACAAAAAAATAAAAAAATAGCCAGGTGTTGTGGCGGGCACCTGTGGTCCCAGCTACTTGGGAGGTGGAGGCAGGAGACTCACTTGAGCCCAGGAGTTGGAGGTTGCTGTGAGCTGTGACGTCCCAACACTCTACCCAGGGGGACAGCTTGAGGCTCTGTCTCAAAAAAAAAATTCAAAAGCAAAAAGCCAATAAAACAGAAAAGGGATAGATTTAGGATAGAGAATACCAGGTGGGGGTGGGGGAGGCTGTTCCTTAAAATAGGATTATCAGGGAAGGCCTCTCTGAGGAGGAGATATTTGATTTGAGATCCAAGAAAGAGCACTCCAACTGGAGAAAATGGCAAGTGTATCTTGGTTATCTATTGTTGCATAATGAAATAACCCTACCACTTAAAGGCTTATAACATTATTATTTTCTCTCACAGTTATGTGGGTCCACTAGGCTCAGCTGGGTAGTTTCTTGCTTGAGGCTGCTCATGTGGCTACATCAGATGGCAGCTGGGGCTGGAATCACCTGAAGGCTCAAATGGGTTCATCATTCAATACAGCTTCAGTCCCATGTCTAGTGTAAGGTGACCAGATGTCCCACTTTTGGAGGGACAGTCCTGATTTTTAACAATTTGTCCCACATCCTGCAGTGTTTTAAAAAAATCCCGATTTTTGGAAAGAATGCACGACAAGCTAGGGAATGGCAGAAGAACAGGGAGGGAATATACGGTTTTCTGCTGCCATGTGGCTATTTCGCCCAGATATGAGTTTTATATTATTTTTGTTAATTTTATAATGTTAAACTTTAATAATAACAAATAATTGTTGAGAACTGATTATCGAGAACTGCTTATCAAAGTTTGCATTGTTGATCAGTTGTTAGAATTCAACCACCATTGTTTGGACTTAATGAACAATGGCATGTTTTGGCATTGGCAACCACAAAAACATTTTGTAACTGTCTCTCAGATGATACACATCGTACTGTGTGCTAGTGCTAGTTAAACAAATGATGTCAACAAATCAGCTATTCAGATAATTTAGGTAAGTAATTTATTTATTTCATGAATTTAGCAGACAGTGGCAGCAAAAAGTCTAGCACCAGCCTTGAAAGTGACATTTATGACTTAGGAGATATCATTATTTAAAAAAAAATTGATAAGGAAAAGGTTAAATCTTGGGCATCAGCAAAAATCACAATAGAGAACAAATGGTTAGAAATATTTCATCATTTGAAACAAACCATGTTCCATACAATAATGCACTAAAAATTGTGAGATACATGCTGTCCTTACCAGGAACTAATGCTGCAACTAAACGCATTTTTCCTACGGTAAATAAAGTGTGAACATCAGAAAATCACAATTAAGTTTTGAGAATTTGAAAGCTATTTTATGTGTGAAATATAATTTAACAAATTCTTGTGAAAATTTTCATGACCTTTTAAAAAATGACAGCAGTCTACTAAAAAAAAATTCATTCAAATGAGAAATATGTCAAAGAATAAAATAATACTATACATAATTTTTTAATGTATTATATTTGTAAATTGTACTTATGTTGAAACTAAATAAATATGTTACAATACTATTTTTGCATTCTATGAAAATTTTTGTTGCTCCTTGTAGACCAAATTTTTAATTAAGAACCCCTCCACCACCCCCCACCACCCCAGTCAATGGTGTTCCACTTTACCAATGTTAAAATCTGGTCACCTTCGTCTCAGGAGCCTCTTTTAAGGGAGAAAAAAAAATATTTGAATGTGAATCTGTTTAATCATTCTCAGAGTTCATCCTGATTCTTGATTTATGTTACAGAAAAAAAAATGCTGCAAACTGGTTCTCCAAATTCTAAAAATATAAAATTCAGCAACTGATACAAAAGATATAAGATTCAAGTACAAATGAATGCCAAATGATTGAGCTTTTGCCAGAATAAACCCAAGAAAACATAAAAGGGAGATAATAGATGTTTCAGCATTGGAAGGGACCTATAAAAATTATCTTTCACAACTTAATACCCAATGTTCACCATCTATCTCCTCACCTAGAATAAATGGTTTATTTTTGCAGGTACCTGAAGGCAAGCTAGTCCTGACCCTTCATAGGTGCTCATGGTAGACTTGTGTTGAATGAATGAACAAATGAACAAATGAATCAATGAACATATAGATTTTCTTGCTTAATAGGCTCACTTGTGGGTCTTTACTTATCATCTTTTATTATTTTTAGGCTATGAGCACATTAACTAGAGCTGCTTAAAGCTGCCAAATTTTCTTCCTTAATTCTTGCTCAGGAACTTCCTTTTTTCTCCATTCATAAATAGTTTATAAAACTTCAGAAATCTTTCAAAACTCAAATATTTATACAGATATCATAGTCATGGCCACTACTACATTTCTTCTTCTTAAATAAAACTAGGATAATTAAACACATCATGTGTCATTAACAGTATCTAAAACAAATCTTTCTTTTAGATTATTTTAATCATTCTGCATGATACAAACTACATAGTGATCATATTATGAGGATAAATAATAATAATAGAAAGAACACATCACTCACAAGAATCTCAAGAAATCCAAATGTTTTATCCCTCTGGGTATCTCTCCAACCCTTTTATCAAAAAGACTGACCTCTCATTCCCAATGTTTTTACTTAGTAAGCCAAACCTGTACCACATTTCATCTTGGAAGGACAAACCACAATTTTCAAATTCTTCTAATGGATCAACGTATTCGTGAATCTGGAAGTGGATCATATAACATCTAACTCTCTTTACTTTTTAATTGCTCTTACTCTGAGTTGAGAGTTCTTTTGAAGTGTTATGCTGTTTGCCAAGAACTAAGGGTGAAGAGGAAAATAGCAAGAGGCCCCTTGAGAAAGAACTGAGGAGAAAATAAACTAAAAAGGAAATCAAAACTAAGAATTGCATAGGAGAAGAAAACAAGTGTGTGATTAGTAACGTTACATTACCCTGAGTCAAAGTCTCAAAAAACAGTGATGACTTCAGACTTCAGTGAATACATGCATATCCTAGTTGGGCAGCCCCAAATATGGGGTAAGTAATTAACCTTGAGATTGTCAGGATGGATAATCAGTCATTGTCACTGTGTCTCCAGTGATATAAACCCCAAAGGAAAACATAATTCTCGGTGCTGTCACTCTCATTTGTGGCCCCAGATCATACAGAGAAAGTTTTTTTTTCTCTGCTTTACTCAATGAAGAATGCTGCCTATGAAATTTGTTTTTGTAATATAATAAGCCAGCTGAATGTCTTCTGAATGATAACAACTCAGAGTCCAGATGTAGATATCACATTATTGCATATTGAAATTCAATTCATACATGTTACCGATCAGTTCAGACACTTTCTAAATTCTTGTGGTTGGTTGACATGTATTCAAAATAATTATCATGGGATTCTTAGGAATACCAAACTGACAATTGACCTCTAATCATATAGGAATTAGGAGTTTTCAAGCATTACTTCTTACTATCTGCATTTCTTAGTTTCATAAGATAAAGAAGATACAAATCCTTAAATTATTTTTATAAACTTGTTCTCCACCCTGGATATCTGGGGCATTGAATAAATGAAATCCCAACTGATGGGAATAAATCATCAGTTTTCTGGGCAAGAGAGTATAGGACATTTATGTTGTTTTCTTAATATTCACACAAACTATGAGATGAATGCTTTCCTCTACAGACTTCTTAAACTTTCATAGTAATTATTTTCTTCATTTTTACTAATTTCTTGATCTGATCATGATTGCTTTGTGTGTATTGCATAAAAATATACTACTCTTAGTTACATAACGATTACTAGTGCAATCCTTATGGCTTTGTCTCAACTATTAATACATTCTGAGTGATTAATCTAAAATAAATCAGCACAAAACAGCCTTACTTCTTAGGACAAATATGTCTACTTCACAGACTCACTAATGTATTATTAGTGTGTCTAACAGCTTTCTGCCTAAAGATTGGTTCTGTTACCTTTTTTCAAAACGCACTTGAAAGGTTTGTTTGTTCATTTTTCACAAAAATATTTAAGTTAAGTTTTTACTGGCTTTTTCATTCCATTACTTTCCAATCATAAGATACTTTGGATACAGTGGCCCCTCCAAAAGATACAGAACCACAGTAGAAAGTGAATATTTAGTAATAAATGTAACATTAAAAAAAACTAAGATTTTTTAAGATAACAGGAAACATTTTAAAAATTTTATTTCTTCTTTAGAAGATAACAAGAGCCACATATTTGATTCGAAAATGATTTGAGGGTAAGAAAAGGCTTGTTTTATCTTGCCTGGGTAATAGATTTTTTTTTTCTTTTGCTGAATTCTCTGCGTGAATAACAAGAGTGGCAGCCATTTTCTCCCAGCTCAACATCAAAACCCCTTTCATCTGCTGTCTAAATGCAAACAAAGCAAACCTTCCACCAGGCCTTTCTTTCCAGATAAATTAAAACTCTCATGTCCTGGGGCCTAAATCAAGCCTACAGGCCTTCCCTAGATAAATCCGCTCTCAACCTGAAATCTTCTTGCCACACGTGCTCCTTGTAAGATAATTTTGCAGTAGCTAATCAATAATGCAACAGTAAATTGCATTTAAATAAACATTAGCAGCCCCTCTTAATGAATAAAGCCTCATCTGCAATTTGTCAAAGTCAGAAATATTGGACTCTTTTGATATTCATTAGAATATTGGAAATTGGAGCTTTGACAGGTTTTATGTACATTGCAATTACCATCCTGTGGGGAAGGGGTACTAAAAAAAGGCTTACTTTTATACATTCTGGACTGAATATAGTGGAACATACAGCAGGTTTCTAGACTGGAATTCATATGTCTGCTACCACCCTGGTTAAAAATATATTGAGATAATCCTGCTTTCCATTGCAAATTATGAGGCAACCAAGTTGTATGTACCTCATTTGAATTTTCTGACTTTAGATGAAGAAAAAGTAGAAATCTTTATTCTGAAATGATGAGGAAGAGGAAAACTACTTGATTTGATGCTGCGTATATCATTATTTTTGTATTTCATGGAAGAAAGTCATTATGTTAAGGAATTCTGAACTAATTATAGAAATTAAGAAGGGTCATTGACTTTCAGGGCTAATATTTTAAATTTAGGAAAATCTTTTCAAAAAAAGTGTATATTTTAATATAGATTATGAATGTTCTATCAGGCTTAATAAGTATAATTCCCTCCTACTGCCTTCTATTATTCTATAGAAGGCTCCCTTTAGGAAAGTGAATGGTTATTATTCAAAAAATGCCTTTTACAGGACTAAACCAAACATTAGACATATGTTTGAGTGATTCTATGTGATAAAGAACCTAAAGTTACATCCATTTCTTATCATATTTTGAATTATTCTGTAATTTTAAAAATTCAATCTGATATTTTCTGGGTCTCAAAAGTATTCTATTTTACTAATCTGAATTAGAACACTTGTTTATAATTAAATTTAATGCCATTTTAAAACTATAAAAATAAATATGCCCTCTTTTTATGAAAATCACAAAGCAATTTAATGTGAAAATAAAACAGAAAATAGAATAACATTATGACAACGATTTGCTTGAGAAGGAAACTAGTCTTTGGAAATACCATTAGAAATGATGTCATTTTTAATTCATACATTCTCTACCTCATGTCATCAGAGTAGAAAAGGGAATTATCATCATTTTACAGATGGAAAACTTGAGTGTCAAAGGACAACCAATCAATCACTCAAGGTTACACCCAAGCACCAGTATTCAAAGTACACAATCAACGCCTAGGCCAGTTCTAGTCCACATACTGGACTAGAAACATTTAAACATGTGACCCAAAAAGACTGACAAAGAAAGACTAAGTCTAAGACTGCAAAGGAAAGTCAGCATGGTCATTCTGACCCCTTCCAAAAACACCTTTGAAACAGTCACACTTTCACACATCTAATTATTGGTAAGGACAACTCTAAATGACATATTCAAAAAGATTTAATTTAAACACGAGAAAATGATTAGTGTTCTAATTTGTTAACCTTTCTGCCTGACTCAGCTCACAGTGACAGGTATTCCGATGAAGCCACAGAGACCCCAGTGGTGTTTGATATGCTGGGCATCAAAAGGCATGCCCATTGCAAGCATAACACATCTGCTAATAGTTATTTTAGTTTTAAAAGTTTTACTCTAAGTTTTAAAGTAAATGAAGATGCAGATACAGAAAACCTTACAATGGGAAATAGCTGTAAGTCAGTCAAAAGTTTGGGCCTTATTCCAATTAGCTGTGGCATTCTTAATTTTTAGAGAATAAAAATGGATGGAATAATATTTACCACATCCCAAATATTAAAGCTTCATTCAAGACTATATTAGAAAGTATTGTGACCTTAATAAAGTGCAAAGTAATTGTTAAGAATATCCTGATTATTGACTGTAAGAATGGAAGGTACCTAGAAGGTGTATGATTGTACCAAAAATTTGAAAATTTGATATTACTAAAAGTTTCATATGTAAGAGTTAAAACTCTAAAACTTTTAGAAGGAAACATAGAAGTAAATTTATGACTGAGTTAGGCAATGGTTTCTTAGATATAACAGCAAAAGCATACCCCAAAATAAATAAATAACTTTGACTTTACCAAATTAAATACTTGAAATGCAATAAAATATGTATAAATTATATATTTGATAAGAGACCCATAGTGGGAATAAAGAACTCTTATGCCTCAACACTGAAGTACTGCAGTCAAAATATGGTTAAAGATTTGAATGGACATTTTTACAGAGAAGATACACAAATGGAAAAAGAACATGGAAGGATCTTTAACATCATTTGTCAACAGGAAAATGCACCACTTATCACAATGCAATATCCTTTCATACCCACTAGTTTGGTCTAATAAAAAAAAGTGAATTGTAATCAGTGATAGCAACAGTGGAGAGAAATTGGAACTTTCACACACTGCTGGTGAGGATGGGAGATGGTGCAGCCACTGCGGACTTTGTAATAATTCCTCAAAAGATTAGACAGAGAGCTACCATATGACCTAGAGATTTTACTCCCAGGTATAAATCCCAGAAAAATGAAAACATGTTCACAGAAAACTTGTACCCAACAAATGTTCATAGCAGCATTATTCAGGATAGCTACAAAGTGAAAACAACCCAAATGTCTATATACATTGACAAATGGATAAATAAATGTATATCCATGTTATTCTGAAATATTAGATTTAACAATAAAAAGAAATGACATACTGATACATGCTACAACATGGTCAAACCTTGAATACATTATGCTAATGTAAACAAAGCCAGTCACACACACAAAAAAAACCCCACATAGTATTTCATTTATATGAACCTTCCAGAATAGGCAAATCTGCATAGATAAAAAGTCAATTAGTGGTTTCCAGGGGCTGGAATCAAGGGGAAACAGCAACGACTGCTAATGGATGCAGGATTTCTTTTGGGAGGAGATGAAAATATTCTAAACTTAGATCACTGTTAATAGCTGAGCAATTCTATGAACATCCTAAAACCATCAAATTATATATTTGTAAAAGGGTGAATTTTAAGACACATAAATAAAATCTCAATGAACATGTGATTAAACACACACAGGCTTAATTAAAGCGAGTTAGAAATTAGACAGATATTTAGCTCCTCCATTCATAAGTAACCTACCTCATGTGAGTCATCATGAGTTTTAATTGAGTTAATATAAGCAAAGTGCTGGGAGCATTTGAGATATTTAAAATTTCCATATCTGAATGACAAAGGGGAATACTTTCTTAAAATTCTGCATCAATTGCTTCAGCATTGCAAATTCCAAATAACTATTAGAAGACAAAGTTTATGCTCAACCATGAAGACTTTTAAGTAGAGAAGTTAGAAAGTCACATATACTGTACATCTACATATTATACGGAACAAGTAAAATTTCTGTTAAGATACAAATCATTGCCAAAGTATACCATCTATGGATGATATTTTCATATGGAAAATAGGGTTCCTGTGCAAGGTTAGAATAAAGTTTGACTTGGCCATTAAAAATCAATTTGAATTCATTAATGATTTTGCAATCATATTTAAAATATTAGAATTTCCTTTAAGTAACAATTTAGACTTGCAAGCTAACTACCTAGTTCACTGTGGGTGCTTGATAAAAATGTTTTCTTTTTTTTTTTTTTAAATATGGAACGCTTCACGAATTTGCGTATCATCCTTGCGCAGGGGTCATGCTAATCTCTGTATCGTTCCAATTTTAGTGTATGTGCTGCTGAAGCGAGCACTAAATGTTACAGAGCAATGCACAAATAATATGTCCAAACCACTTAACTTGTTTGTTTTGATTTTTTAGTCCCAAATAAAGCTTGAGTCTATACTTATACAAGACTATTTTGATAATTTCCTCATATATTTTGATAATTTCCTTATAGACTACAAAAGATTCTCATAAACTACATACATGTGTATGTATCTCTACAAATGACATGCATAAAACATTTTTAGTTATTTTTCCCTAAAGAGGAAAAAAAAAGATAGAAAAAAAGAGTGGATGAAAGTTACATTGAATTTTAAGAAAGAAATAGGGCCAGGACTCAATCTAGCAACTCTTCAATTCCAAAGCAAACACCTCTCTGTTGCACCAGAAAAATCTCCCACTTGTTCAACAAAAGAAATACATAATGACATCATGGATCACCCAACCACTTATGGTAATTGTCCTTTTAGTATCTGTTGAGCTAAAACAAAGACAGTATGTTATAATTTGGTAGCAAAATAAAACAAAATTTAGGGGTATTGAATCATATTTTCCTAATTGCATCAGTATCTACATATATTTTTTAAAAAGATAACATGCAATTAGTTAATTGAGCAGAGTAGGCTCTGTGGTTGCAGCAAATTCAAAACTCTTAAGAATTCTGTGGTGATTTCCACCACCTGTCTTCACAGAGCTGATGTTCAGCCCAGCCTACTGTTTGACTTTTGGTGGATTATATTTGGGGAACTGCGAAGAAGTTAACCCCTGACATATCTCAAGCAGAAAGGTAGGTTGGGATAATGTTTTTAACTGCCTAATATCAATTTGTAATGCACCCAGAGGGATTTAAGAGTTTATAGGCCCAGCTAAGTTGGCTGAGTGAAGCCTAACATGACTTCGGAGTGCACTATTTACACTAAGATTGGGTTAAACATGCTCACCTGTGGTCCAAAAATGACTTCCAGACTAGAAAACTTCTAAGAATCGACGGAACTGAAAAGTTCAATAGAGAAGGAAGAAAGGCATAGTAAGTATTCACCATAGCAGGTAAACCACGTGCCTTTTATGATGTAAGTTTGGCATGGCCACTCTGTTTTTACAAGTAATGAAACAGTCTTGGTGGATTTCAATATTTTTAACAGAATGATGCAGGACATAAAATGCAGAACCAGAATTCTAACCGATTCTCCTATGCCTGACCCTAAATCCCGTGATCTTTCTACCATCACTTTCCACTATTTAACAAATCCTCCCATAAGGGAACAAATAGGGTAACTTTCTAAGCTCACCCACAATTCTCCAAAATCGAAGCCAACCCAAAGTCACAGTTCGGTGACTTCAATAATGATACATAACTAATTCTTCCTAGAGCAAGGAAAAGAATCCTCCGGGGATTATCATGGTTAGATTAAAGAGTTCAGCTGAAAGTTAAAGACTTGGCCTCTTGTATCAGGTTCAGTAATTGAATATCCTGAATGAACTCCCTTATCTTGGGGTACTACAGTTTTTCCAACTATAAAATGAGAATTACCAAACGAAAATTTGAAACTTCTTTGCTATGTAATACAGAGAAGCTTTATCATGTAAAACTGCAAAAATGTCCATAAGAACCATAAGGAGAAATAAAAAACAACAAAGAGCAGATTAATATGATCTAATTATTGTATAAGGGCAGCATTTTTAAATGTGGCTTAAAGGTAAGGACTTTCTGTTCCAGGGTGTTATGATGAGTATCTCTTTTATAGTAAGCTGCTTTGTTCCTACAATCCAAATTTAAACAATCATATATTTTATACAGTTAAATTACCAAGAAAAAAGTGAACATTTTAACCAACAAGAATATATACTTATCACTCTTTGACCAATAAAGGTTATTGTTTCTGAAAATGTGTATATCACACCTAGAGATATAAACATTCAATCTAAAATCTGTAATAGAAGCAACTTGAAAGATAAGGTACAAAAAATAATGGTAAATAGTACTGTATGTAATTACTGATGGAATCAGCACTTCGTAATATTAGTTTCAGTGGAAATTGAATTAATAATAAATAATCTCAGAACTAACGAAAGGACTGCTAAGGTGTAGGTTGTCCCAGAAGAGCAGTCTGTAAATATATCTACATATATATACATGTATATATGTGTGTGTCTCTGTATGTATATATATGTATATAAATCCTTGGTAAGACACTTTTTTATGTATATAAACCCTTGGTAAAACGACTTTGTTTATTTTTTTTTTATGGACAGAGATTTTGTCTTATCTTATTTTCTCATGTATGCATTCACCAATTGCTTTTGCCTAGGAATTACTGGATATGATCATTTCTGTTGTACTTGGGCTAGCTACTGACAAATTGACATTGATAATGAGGGACAAAATAAATGGATTATCAATGGAAATGTTTCATTCTTAGATGAATATTTTCAAATATTTGAGTACATGTTGTGTAAAACAGTATTATGCATATCATTGAGAATTTTATAAACATACAGAGTTTCCAAGGGCACTGGGCATTGACATACTATCAGTTTAATTTAATCTCCCAAACATCTTGATAAATTCACCTAAATCCCACCTAAAATATGTATTAGGTCTTCTTCCCCAGGTTTCCTTATTCCAGTTCCTTCCTTTGGGGAAGAAGCATACACTTGGTGGCTAGGGTTCTTGGGAGAGAGCAAAGCAATCTCTTTGGGGATTCTCACTGGAGCTTCCAGTGAACAGCCAGGGAGAATGTGGCCACGAAATAATCAGAACAGCTGGCAGGCTTTCTCATCCCCTTTGCTTATCCCCCACTCCCCACCCTTATGCAGGGCAATAGCCCCCACCCCTATATCACCCTTTCCTTGAAATCTTTTCTAATCCTTTTTTATAATTCCTGCCTCTTTGGTGGGACAAAACCTTTTACAACCACCCTGAACACCTAACTTGACTTCTACCTCTTTAAGAAAAACTAAACATTCCAACATTTATGTATTCAGATTTTCAACTTGTCATGGACTATCTCCACAGTTCCGATAGCCTTTCTCTAGGTTCTATAGGTTGCTCTCAAGCTGTCCCTTTATCCACTTCACCTTAAAATTTCCAGATAGATAAATATGAAATTTAATAACAAAATGATGA
Source organism: Galagoides demidoff (assembly GCA_963574575.1). Lineage (NCBI taxonomy): Eukaryota > Metazoa > Chordata > Mammalia > Primates > Galagidae > Galagoides > Galagoides demidoff. The sequence continues at coordinate 11,793 of CAUYQV010116863.1, forward strand.
GTACAATAATTTTTTACAAAAAAAATGCTTTTCTTGGAAAATATTCTCAGTTCAATTGTTGGTAAAAAAAAAAAAAAAAAGGATGCTATGTGGAAATTCAGTTGAAAATAATTGTGACTTTTTCTTCCATTTTCTAACACAAACTTTTTGAAAAAAAAATTAGAGAGTCATTCTCACTTTTAGACAAGTTAGAGTCACATTTCTTTACTGGTTTTGCTTAAATCATTTACTAACTAAAAATTTTAAGAGAAATGGGTCCCTATTATGCATGTGTTTGCACTAGTAGGCCTTCTCCTTTCTGGTTAGGACTGCTTATTTATTTATGCAGGGTCTCTCAGTGCAGATGGGACATCCCCCTTTCAAGAACTCTCTTGCATAATAATGATGAAAAAATAAAACCAAAGACAACCAGCCCAAAGATGGCCTTTCTCTCCTTAAACAACATTAGGCAAAACTTATCATACTTTTTAAATTTTTAATAAAAAATAAATATTATAAATACCCTCAATAAACAATATTAGAAGTATAGAAGATAATATTCAATAAAAATAGTTTGGCCTTGGAGCAAATTATTTTACCTTAAAGAGCTGAGAAATAATTTCACATGAGAAATAAAGTGGTCAGATGAAATGATTTCTAAAGTCCATTTGTAATTAAGAGATAGATCTCATCCTAAGCATCAAAAAAGGATTCCTTTTGTTATTTGGCCTTGACACAATATGAGTAAGGAGCTCTCTAAAATAGTATTTGAAAGAGTCGTTCACAGCACTCAAATGAAAGTACCCCACAATCTTAAAGACATTTGTAATTTAGTTGAGTTCAACTAAGTTTACAGCTTTAAGGGAAGCTTCTGTAAAATGTCTCTGAGATGAATTATGATGGGAGATTCTTTGGTTTCCCCTGGGGCTATTGAGATGAGTCTGTACTCATCTCCAGCAGTAGTCTCACACCTGTGCAAGATTCAGATTTGCAGATCTTAACTATAGAGTCTTACATGGGAACTTTCACATTCTATTAGGATGGATGTCTTTGGAATTAGGCTCTTAGAATAAAGATTTATTTCCTAATTTATTCATTCCTTTATCACTAAAAAGAAAGGAAAGAAAGAAAAGAATAACTTCTGGATGATGAAGAAATCTAGATCATTCAAATCAGACATAGCTTTTTATGTTTAAGAATGGTTTCCCCTTGCATAAGCTTTGTGTATCTAAGATGTCCTGAGGTCACCAGGATACATCATTTCCTCTAAGCCAATTAGAACTCCCAATCCTGATTACCAGAAAGAGGTCAGATACTAAAACCTTCTTTATCTAGTTCCACAAACATTTTAAGATTAACAAATAAATGTGTCCACATTTACAGAATGATGAATTTACACAGTTCATTAAGTAAATATATTAAAATCCCTATATGAAAGGACTTCAAAAAGAGGTGTTTATCAAAATAAAAAATGAAAACTGTCTGCATGTTTCTTTGGTCTTCTAATATTTGATGTGTTTGTTCTTAGTATAAAGGAATAAATGGAAAATGTTCTTTTATAAGGTTTAGCTGTTTTTTCAATTATTTGTAAATACAGATATCCTGATAAATGTGTCAAAATGGCATATTTTATTCAGTTCACCACATAAATGTCAGTTATTAATATGGTTAAAAATCTGCCAAACTTTAGAGTATACATTCACAAACACAAACAAGATGATGAAATCATAGGTGCTGGGCATGTTAGCCGGCACTCCTCACCCTTACCTAGGGGGGGCCTTGCTCAGTTAATTTACAGTCTTTCCAACTTTCATCAGTTACTTCCCCAACTGGTTCTTATTAAAAAATTGTCTGTCTTCCTTCTGCATCACAGTTTCTTGGACAACGAGTCAGCTGGGAATTCTTGTTAGTACCAGCACCTACTAAGTACCAGGGAAACTGTCAGTGAAGGAAAAATAAGAAAAGCTTAAAATCTATGAACTGAATCTCTTAAAATAAGACAGCTATATCCTTTCTGTGAGTCCACTAAAGAGGATGTGAGCAGTATTATGAATGACCTGTTCAGGCCCCCAAGCGAAAATAAGGTGATGAAATCTGCTCCCTGTCTCTGCTATTGCAGTGATGTCACATACAAAGAAAAAAGAGTCTCATCAGCTTTTCTGGAGTCTCAGGGTTGATGACGTCAGCAGAGGGCAAGTAATTTATAGCATTGTGTTTACCCTGGAGCCATTTGATATGTCTTAATACATGCAGCAGCAGCTGTCTCTTTTACAAGAGAAGTGTGCTCACATGAGCTCTCTCACCCAAACTGAGAACATAAGCACACTCTAATCGCAAAAGAGGCAGCTGCTGTTGCATGAATTAATACATTATAAGTTACTCTCATTTGTTATTCTTTTTTAAACCTTACTCTAACTCTCCTTTAAAAATAAAAACACTTAAAATTTTTAAAACAGTGACACGTCTACAGAGAACTCGTGTATTAGTAGAAATCATGAAGTAAATGATGTCGGTTTTATTATATATTTTTAGGGATCAATACATTTGCATATCAAAATAAAAAATTAAGTATTTATTATTTTCACAACTGAGGCATCTGGTGTCTTTGAACTGCTCAAAGCAGTCAAAGAGAAGAAAAGGGGTTTCCTATTTCAAGTTCTGATACAAGGCTGAGAATGGATTTGTTCACAAGTTCATGTATAATACCAGAAATAGAAATTAGTATTAGTAGTTTATTTACTCCAGACACCTAGTAAACATTAAAAAAAAGTTTTTCAAATAAATGTTAGAAATGGTTTTCATTCTACACATGAGCTGCAAATGGTTAAGTTTAGTATCCATTCTAGGTGATATTCAAGAGTCTAAGTAATTTAGAGATTCCTGACTAAATATAACAGAATAATCAGTGTTAACAGTCACCCACACTGAGGCCATAATGGTTGAAGAATTGTCTTTTATCTTATTCTGTTATATCAGCTGTGGTTAAACTATAATAATAGTGCATCTTTATCTATATCTAGATAAACACAGACACATACATGTAAGTATGTGTTTGTAAAGAATTTAATGCAAAGAAATCCCAACATTTCCCAAATAATTGAGAAACTTCAGATGATACAAATTTTTGTTTTGTTTGGGGGTTTGGTACAGTTCAGTTTGGCTGTTTTGTTGTTTCATAAACGGTTTTCTAGAAAGCTAAAAGAGAAATTCCTTTTAGACAAACAGAGTTGGTTCCATTTCCTTGATTCCTTTCAATCCCATTTTATAATTTCCTGCTCTTCTCAGCGCTAAGGTTACATTTCCATTTTGTAAACATTGTACTGTGTAACTCTTATACTTCTAATTTTATGCATTATTTTATCATTGTAAAATATCTGCAAATTAGTTTTCTGTTTATTTAGAAAGCTTAAGTATTTAATATCTTTTTTTTAATGTTACGCTAGCTCTGTTAACAATATGGCTCATTATTTAATTCAGAAAGAATTTAAAAGGTGTGAGGTTTGTAACGGAAAGTGCTATAGTGATTTGCATTGACCTAATTAGTTCATTTACATGTTGACCTTTAAAACCAGTAAAATTTTGTAAACTCAACTTGTGGTTGTAGCCACTCCACAAAAGAAAGCTAGGAGAGGGGATAGATAAAAAAATAGAGTAAGACTGATAAAGAAATATTGATGATAAACTAAGGAGAAAACAAAATTAAAATCATGTCAATGAATTGTATAAAACCACCTTATAAGGTAGTATATTTTTATATAAATTTTTTAGAACGAGTCAATTGACTGACTCTTGGTATTTCTATTTATTTATTTTCAAGTAGTACTATAAAAATAAGTATTTAAGACTCTAAGTGATAGTAGAATTTCATGTCTCTAAGATCACATCTAAGTTTCTTGAATTATACATAATCACTCGGTGGAATGATGGATGATGGGGACTCAAAGGAATGGAGTGGCAGGAGGGGGGTAGATGACAGGAAGTTGTTCGGTGGGTACAACATGCTTTGCTCCAGTGGCGGACGCACTGAAGGTTCTGACATTGCCAAATACAATGTATCAGTAGGGCAGAATTACCCTGGTGCCCTAGGAATATATACAAATTAAAAAACTAAATAAATAAGCACTTTGAATTCACTGTATGCTCATAGACTCTGTGATTACATTCCACAGAATTCAAAATCACTGAAAAATTTTATGCATGCCTTTTAAAAAATGGTATAACCTCCTACCATTTGAAAAACACAAAACCAAGTCTGCAGTGGATCTAGAGGGAAAGTGGTTCGGATAGCTAACTTTAAATGAATTCTCATGTCCAAAGTATCAGGAATATTTGGCTGCCTTGAGAATGCATGCCCCTGTACTCACCACTCCTCTTCCAAGCCTTCATTTAAATAGCAGATTCGCCCTCCCTAATTCTTCCCTCTTGCCCTTTTGGCCTATTCTTTTCACTGGAACTCTTGTCCCAGGGAATCTCTCCTATACCTCCAACTACAGACTTCTCACAAAATGCCTTTTTTGTGCTGGCTTTCCCAGCCTGTTGAGTTGTTCCTGGGAACTCTGGATCTTGCTCCCCTCATAGCCTTCTCAAATAAGAACTATCTTTCTCCTGCTCCCAAGTTGCACAGGATTTGAAAGATGACATGGCAAAGGACTGTCAAAAATGTTCTTGTTGCCTCTATCCCATTACACCACCTCCTGCATAAAAACAATCTCACTTAATAATTTCATGTCTGTGAAGAGGCATCCCTGTCTCTCCTTGTGACTGTCATATGCTGTCTCCCTGCTCACTTCTCAGAGTTCATCGAAGACTTTCTTTTCAGCTCTCTTTCTGGGAGTCTATGTAGATGACCTGATAACCTAGATCAGAGCGTCTTTTGCCTTACTCCATTTCAGCCTCCCACTCTCGGAACCTTATGTCCCGGAACTTGTCAGCACCTGGCACTGCTTTAGCCTGAATTGGAAGCCCTGGCATGCAACTCTGTGACCCACAGTGCTTTGTGCTCTGTAAGCTCTTGGTGCCTTCCTTCCTATGGCTTCAACTAGGACCGAGGCTTCATTTCAACCCTCAGTTCTGCTACATACTAGCTTAGGGACATTTTAACATGGAAGCCCTGTGTGTACTTCAAATTTCAAAGGACCCCAGTGAAATTCAATGTGACAGAATAGTCCAAAGAATAAGTTCTCTCCAGAAGTCAGCTCCTCCTTTTGATCTTCAAGTTTCTATTAAAAGCTTACATAATCATTTTGCCAGTTGTCAAACTTTATGTTCACCTTTGATTCATTTCTTCTTTTGAAATGGCACTTAAGCCCATCTTATTTTTTCAATTCCCCATTGATACTACCATGGTTTCTTTTATCATTGACCTAGAAAGAAACTACTAGAATAAATCTCCTAAAAGTTCTTTCTATCTAGAACTGTGATTTCCACAGGTAAGTTTAAATGAATTCTCATGTTCAAAGTATCAGGGATATTTGGTTGTTTAATAAATGGTTGCACAGTAAATTCATTGTATTCATGAATGAATGAATCCTTCCTGGAACTAACAAGTGCAACTTTTGGAAAGTAAGTGGTAGGACCACACCTTCTGTGCATCTTACAAGGGTACATGTGAAATTTACTAAGTGTAGAATATAAATATCTTAACACAATAACTAAGAAAATGCCATGAAGGCTATGATAACCAGTTTGATGAAAATATTTTAAATTGTATATAAAACCAGCACATTGTACCCCTTGACTGCATTAATGTACATAGTGATGATTTAATTTAAAAAAAAAAGAGTTGAATCTGACAACCATGTCATTGTTAAAAAAAGAAAAAGTTGTTATCTCCATTTTCTAAGGAACAAAAATGATCTTAGCTAAGTATTTAAATTCTTCTCTCACTGGACTCTGGCATTTTTCTAGCTTCCTCTGCTCTTCTACACAACTCATTTACACTCAAACTCTTCCCTTAAGTCAACGGGTCTCCAGAACAACCATGTCAGCAGAGTTTTTAGAACTTCTGGGCTCGGCACCTGTGGCTCAATCGGCTAAGGCGCCAGCCACGTACACCTAAGGTGGCGGGTTCGAATCCCCAGCCCGGACCCGCCAAACAACAATGATGGCTGCAACCAAAAAATGGCCGGGCGTTGTGGCGGGCGCCTGT
>CAUYQV010116865.1:0-25465 GCA_963574575.1 Galagoides demidoff
AACAGAATAGAGAGCCAAGAGATGAACCCAGCTACTTACCATTATCTGATCTTTGACAAGCCAATTAAAAACATTGAGTGGGGAAAAGATTCCCTATTTAACAAATGGTGCTGGGTGAACTGGCTGGCGACCTGTAGAAGACTGAAACTGGACCCACATCTTTCACCATTAACTAAGATAGACTCTCACTGGATTAAAGATTTAAACTTAAGACATGAAACTATAAAAATGCTAGAATAAAGTGCAGGGAAAATGCTTGAAGAAATCAGCCTGGGCAAGTATTTTATGAGGAGGACCCCCTGGGAAATTGAAGCAGCATCAAAAATATACTACTCAGACCTGATCAAACTAAAAAGCTTCTGCAAAGCCAAGAACACAGTAAGTAAAGCAAGCAGACAGCCCTCAGAATGGGAGAAGATATTTGCAGGCTTATGTCTCTGACAAACCAGAATCCACAGAGAACTCAAACATACTAGCAAGAAAAGAACAAGTGATCCCATCTCAGGTGGGCAAGGGTATGGCCTACCTGAGAGAAACTTCTCTGAAGAAGACAGGTGTATGGCCTACAGACATATGGAATAATGCTCATCACTCTTAATCATCAGAGAAATGAAAACTACTTTGAGAATGAAATCAAAACTACTTTGAGATATCATCTAACTTCAGTGAGATTAGCCCCCATCACAAAATCCCCAAACCAGAGATATTGACATGGATGTGGAGAAAAGGGAACACTTCTACACTGCTGGTGGGAATGCAAATTAATACATTCCAAATAATACATTCTATATAATTCTAAATACATTCCAAACTAAATAATTCCTTTTGGAAAGATGTTTGGAGAACATTTAGGGATCTAAAAATAGACCTGCCATTCGATCCTACAATTTTTCTACTAAGTATATATCCAAAAGACCAAAAATCACATTGCATAACAAAGATATTTGTACCAGAATATTTATTGCAGCTCAATTCATAATGGCTAAGTCATGGAAGAAGCTCAAGTGCCCATCAACCCGTGAATGGATTAATAAGTTGTGGTATATGTACACCATGGAATATTATTCAGCCATAAAGAAAGATGGAGATTTTACCTCTTTCATGTTTACATGGATGGAGCTAGAACATATTCTTCTTAGCGAAGTATCTCAAGAATGGAAGAAAAAGTATACCATGTACTCAGCCCTACTATGAAACCAATTTATAGCTTTCATATGAAAGCTATAACCCAACTAGAGCCCAAGAATATGGGGAGAGGGGAAGGGGAAGGGAAAAGAGGAGGGAGGATGGGTGTAGGAGGGTAATTGGTGGGACCACACCTACGATGCATCTTACAAGGGTACATGTGAAATTTACTAAGTATAGAATATAAATGTCTTAACACAATAAGTAAGAAAATGCCATGAAGGCTGTTAACCAGTTTGATGAAAATATTTAAAATTGTATATAAAACCAACACATTGTACCCCATAATTGCATTAATGTACACAGTAACGGGGGTTCCAAAGTTAAAAGAGCATCAGAATCACGTGGAAGGTTTGCTAAAACTTTAAGGAAGAGCTGAACATCCCAGAGTTTCAGCAAGTATAGGTTGAGGCTATAAAGTTGTGTCCCAGGTGATATAGATGCTCTTGGCTCTGGAACTATACTTTGCAAACCTTTGGCCTGCCTGGAAAAAGATGTGAGTTCAACGAGAGATGGTGCTACATGTTTGGTAGCTTATGACAATTATCCTGGAGTGAGGGAAAAATTGATGACTTAGGAGAAAGTGGAAGTGATTCAGAAGTGAAGTTTTTGAGTAAGGGAGAAGAAAATGCAGGGCATTTGGCATTAGATGAGAGGACGAGTAGTTATACACATTACCCAGGGGATGGTAGAATGCAAGGGTATAGATGCCGCACGTTTGGCAAACCAATAATGGCAGCAGGTGGAAAGTTTTCCTGATTGATTCTATTTTAATAAGAAATAAGTCGCTGAGTGATATTCTGGAGGAGTTGGTTTTGGAGATTTGAAAAGAAATGAATAGATATTAAATCATTGCCTAAAAGGCGATGGGAAACAAGATACCCAGGGAAATATTAATATCTAATAGCATTGTCTCTCAAGCATCACTAAGGTCCCCTTTGAAGTTAGTGGTCTATAATCTAATGAGAGATGGTCAGTGATGTTCTATTTTTCTTGGGCAACACTCAGCTATGCAGATACAAGTTTAAGAATTGGATTTTCCTGGAGTTGGGATATTCTGGGTAAATACTAATTAGTAAGAAACCAGCAAGAGTGTTCATGTAAAGAAATGCTCATAGTAGTAGACTACAGAATCCAAGGTCCTTGAGGAGGGGATGACAGTGGCAGCTGGTAGAGCCAATGGGCTAAAGCTCCGGATGGCATGAGAGAACAAGAATGCTATCAAGCAAAAAGTATGGCTGCAATATCGAGTGAATGCTTGTGGTCAAATACTGACTTAAGAATGTAAAAAAAAAAAAAAAAGAAAAGAAAAGAAAATTAGAGTAGCGCCTTGTACTCTAATTTCTTCTATTCTCATGAATCGTTTTCCATTTATCCCTCTCTAAATCAGGGCTCACTGAATAATAAAAGGAAATGTGGGTGGGTGGAGTATAGGAGTACAAGAAGGACAAAAAGGAAAAATGAAGGAGAAATATCTCCCATTGGAAGGCATTCCTGAAGTTCCATGGACTCAAACTAAACTAGTTCACCCTTGGGGGGAGTTAGAAGAGCTATTTGTTGCAGGCAGTATTTCATCCATGACCATTGCCCCATTCTGGATAGGCAATGAGACTCTTTCTTGTGACTTTCCATAGCACCTAGCACCGCGCTGTTTATCATCAATAGCTTATTACAAAAAAAGGGAAGAATGTAGGAGAAAAGTTTCTCTGGGGTCATTTTCCTATTAAAAAATTATACTCCTGCTTCAATTTGTTAAAGCAAAGGCAGGAAATAGGGTCTAGAATTTCCACTTAAAGTATACTGACTCCTCTAAACTATTTATCTGCACAATTTCTTTAGAAAGTGATACTTTAGAGATAAGAAAATGAGCTGTACATATTGGTACTACCAAATTCAATAATGTAAGAAATACATAGAGTAGTTACATGAATTTGTTTTTATAGTACTACTATTCAAAAATATTACGTGCTAGCTAAAATTTTAAACAGTTTAATTTAAGGAGCACAGAATACCACCATTTAGGGAAAAAAATCTGTTTGAAGATTTATTAGTTATCAGGCAATGAAAACATCCAGAGAAATCAGACATGGAATTAGACTCTATGTGATTATGTGTGAAGATGATTCTTTAAAAGATGAGTTTCTGCCAGGTGAGGTGGCTTCATGCCTGTAATTCTAGCACTCTGGGAGGCGAAGGCATGTGGGTTGCCTGAACTCATGGGTTTGAGACCAGACTGAGCAAGTGCAAGACTCTGTCTCTAAAAACAGCTGAGCATTGTGGTGGGTGCCTATAGTCCCAGCTACTCGGGAGGCTGGGACAAGAGAATCGCTTGAGCCCAAGAGTTTGAAATTACTGTGATCTATGATGCCATAGCACTCTACAGAGGGTGACAAAGTGAGACTCTATCTCAAATAAATACATTAAATAATTAAATTATTAAAAATAAAAGATAAGTTTCTGACTAAGCACTGTGGCTTTTACTTGTAATCCCAACACTTTAGGAGGCCAAGGCTGGAGCTCAGGAGTTTGAGACCAGCCTTGGCACATAGAAAGACCTCATCTCCACAAAAAATACAAATTAAAAAAATCAGCCTTGCATGAATGCACAGGCCTGTAGTCCCACTACTCCGGAGGCTGAGCCAGGATAATCACTTGAGCCCAGGAGTTTGAGGCTGCAGTGAGTTATGACCATGCCACTGTACTCTAGCCTGGTGACAGAATGAGACTCTGTCTCAAATAAAGAAATAAATAATGAAAAAAAATTATCATTACATTTGAAAATGTGAAACTAAAATATTTTACATCCATCTTTTAAATGTTAGCTTGTTTCCTTATTTATAAAAGCAATGCTCTCTAAATGGGAGTAGTATATCAAGAGTAGAACAAACAAGTTGAGAAAGCGGCCTCACTCTTCCCCAGGTGATTCCATATCACATGCATGATGATGTAGGCTGAGATCTGAATCTTCATACTTTTGCCTATTCTTTCCATAATTATGTGGAAAGCCCCATTTTTGCAGACTCTCTGGGGTCAAATTTTACCTCTCAGACGTAGGTTGAAGTGATCTAGCTACATGACAATTTTCAAAGGGTCATTGTCACACATCACATACAAGACATGATCACCCACACTGAGGAAGTACCCTGAGAGGAGGAGCTCTATGAGCTGAGAGACACATTCTTGAAAAAGACCAGACCTAAGCCCTTGATGCTTGGGAGCAGACAGGTAAGCAAGGGTCTGAAGTTGAACTACAACCAACATTCACTTGGCGCCTAGAACTCCCCAGAGGGTCTTGCTAAACCTTTTGTTAGCAATAGTCTCCATGTGGGAAAAGAAACATGGTGTTAAAGAAGGAAAACAATGAATACTTTTCTCGTAATAATGTACTTCTAAAAATACAGAGAATTGCATTTTATTCTTCTTAGAAAAACCATACAAGTTTATTGAAGCAAAATTAGAAAATCACAGGAAGAAAAGAAAAAATAATTTATAACCTACTACTGAGATACACTTGCTCTTTTTTAAAAATAGTAGAGTCATTCAATAGCAATGTTCCATCCTATTTCTGTTATTTAATGTATTTAGAATAGCATTTTAAAATGTCATTCATCCGAAGGCTGAACAAATCAAGATATTCATTCTATTTCATTAATGCCCTATGGTTAAATATTTAAGTGGTTTCATTATTATTGCATGCATCTGCAATAGTTTCTCATAACAACTATCTGAAGGGCAAACTTCACTGGTTAAGGACACAGTCCTTCACAAGATTGCCTTTACTCAGACACAAGCCACGAATCTGGGGTCTCCCAGCCACCTTCATTCTAACCAGCCAGCTACAAATTTGGGGGTATCCCCTCACGTTCCTTAATTCTCTAGAATGACTCAAAGAACTCAGCGAAGTGTTATATGTCTTATATTATTTTATTACATCATAGCAAAAGAACACAACTTGCCAAAGAAATGCATAGAGCAAAGTCTGAGAGGGTTCCAAACACAAAGGTCGCATTTTCCTCAGGGGTGCATTTTCTTCCTGGAACATCAATGTGCTTCTGATCAGAGAAGTTCCCTAAGCTTCCATGTTAGAGTTTTACTAGGGTTTAATTACTTGGCATAATGGCTTGAATGATTGAATATGCAGATAAACTCAATCTCCAGTCTCCACTCCTGTCCCAGGAGTTCAGGCTGACAATCCTGTGGTTTGAGTCCCAACCTTTTATTCATGCGGTTGATCTTTCTGACCTGGTCAACCCCCATCCTGAGTCATCTCAGGATGACTAAATTATCATCTAATAGTGATAGTTAAAATTACCTAATGACTAGTAGCTAAAGTTAGTTAATTTGTAACCAACATACAATATTGGGACACTACTATCACCTGGGGAGTTTTAAGTGGTTAGAGGTTAACTTCCAGGAACCACAAAGGACAGTAAAATTGTTTTATCACATAGGACCTCGAGTAAAAAATCTAGTTTATCATACTCTTCCACTCCAAATTCATTATTCCAACCCATATCTATAAGCTTCTCTCTTTTGTTTTTTACTTTCATATTTGTTTATTTATTTATTTTTTTTATGGTATCAAAATTCATTTCTATTTGCCCTTTTCCATTGATACTCATTCAATTATGCTTTTATATATACCAAGATATTTCCTTATCATTATAAAACGTATAGTGATTAATTGATGTAAATGGCACAATGTTAAAGAGTCTGTTCTCCAACCTTATTCAAATCTCATTATTCTGTGACTTTGTATATGGTTCTATGTGTGACCAGTTAATGGCTTCTAAATACTGTGTGGCATTCCATAGCACTCATCTACCTCTATTTACTCATAAATTTTGAGAGTCATTGATAATATAGTTGCTTTTAATTTTATGCCAAGCCTACTATATTACTAGTTGTCCCTAAGGATTTATGCAAGAGCATCTCTGAAGTACACCCATGAATAGGTTGTAAATGCCAGATTGTAGAAATACCATTAAATCTAACCAGACTTCATTCCAGAACAGCTGAGCCCAAGGTGTAGGAAGGTCCCCATTTCACATATTTGGTAATCCTAAATTTCATCCAGCATTCTAAGTTTTACGATTTGATTAGTGCAAAGTGCTATTGATCCATTATTGTAATTTGTATGCTTTGATCACTAGTGATGAAACATCTGTTCACATTCTTCTTGGCCCTATAATTTCCTCCGTCTTTGAATTGCCAGTTCATATCCTTTGCCCATTTTTTGACTTAAGTTCTGGGCTTGGAGATCTTCTTTTGTGTATTTTAGTTATTTATCTCTCATTTTTAGATGTTATTAATAATTTTCCTATAACCACTTGTTACTTTGGTTTAAAGTGCATTTCATTAAACAGAGATTTTTAATTTGATGTCCACTATTTCTCCTTAAGATTTGTAATTGTCCCATCTTCTATAAGAAGTCCTTCTTCCCTTCAAGTTTGCTACAGTATCCTACTACAATTTTTCCTGTTAACTTTATTGCCGCCTTCTTTCACACTTTAGTCTTCAATCCACATGGAGCACACCTTTATATATGTTGTAATAGAGAAATTCAAACTTTTTCCAACCATGTAAGGTATTAGTTTTTCCAATTCTACCTTCTAAATAATTTATTCTTTCTCCATTGGTTTGTATTGCAACTTTATAGATCAATTCTATAACAGAGTCTATTTTTGAGTCTTTATTCTGTTTCTTGGTCTAGTCTCTCCAGTATTGTGCCTATACTACAGTGATAGCATAGTTTATTACCTGAAGGTAAGTCATAATATATGATAGAACCTCTGTAAGTTGACCACCCAAGGGATTATAACAAACTAGTCAACATATGGAGGTGATCAACATAAGGAACTAGACCTACTGTACTGATGTGTACATGTGGTGCATGTCCAGTCTATGAAAATTAGGTCAATTTAGGGCGGCACCTGTGGCTCAAGGAGTAGGGCGCCAGCCCCATATGCCAGACATGGTGGGTTCAATCCCAGCCCTGGCCAAAAATTGCAAAAAAAAAAAAAAAGAAAATTAGGTCAATTTAAAAAGGTGGAGAGTAGTCAAATTTGGAGGTTCTACTGTATTTACATTTATTAAAATTATTCTCCCATGAACATTAATTTATTATTTTCTCAGAGGTTATTTTGCTGGTGAAAATTATGTACTTGCTACTCTATGTATTTGCTATCTATCATTACTATTGCCATAGAAAAAGGGTATAGAGTTTTCTTAGGTGAGCTTATTTCAGAAAACAAGGTCAACTTTCTCATCAAAACTATTAGCTTACCTGTTAAATTTTGGATTACCTATACACATGATCAAATCACCAGTAAACAATGATAGTTTTCTTTCTTCCATTTCTATCTTTATACACTTAGTTTGTCATTTCCAATTGAATATTACTGATATTGTTAGAATGGACATCCTGAAAGCTAAATATTTAAGCATAGTATCAATTATTTTCATAGAATACACTCATAAAAGTGAATTTTTGGATAAGAGGCTTTTCTAATTTTAAAACCTTTCAATATTGTTATAATGTATGTCATAAATGTAAACCAAAATGCTTCCCCAACAATTGTGTATTATGGTATCATTTTGGGGGTTTCTATCTGTAGGTAAGAGTATTTATTCTTATTTTTTATAATTTTATAATATTAAAAGATATAGTTTAATTTTTTATTATTAAAATTTGAATTGATTTTCATGTTTTAGACAAATGAATTAATGTAATGAACAAGTAGGTCAGAAAAGTATATCTGCTTTCTGTTTGTCCAGGGATCTGATAAAATTATAGTACTATATTTTTACTGTCCCTTTTCTATGCTAAAATATATTTAGGCATATAAACACTTACTATTGAGTTACAGTTGCCTACAGTATTCAACACAGTAACATGTTATACGGGTTTGTAGCATAAAAGTGATGCCATACAGCTGAGTGGGTAGTAGGCTATACCATCTAGGTTTGTGAAGTACACTGGATGTTTGTACAATGTTGAAAGTACCTGATGACACATTTCCCAAAATTTATCCTCTGTCAACAAGTGGTGCATAATTATAACATGAAATGAGAAGGTTTAAGAATTCAATAAACAGTAGAAGTCACTTGGAAATTTTTGAATAGGAAAACAAAGTGATCCCTGTCACATTTAAGGGATCTTCATCTGATCCCTGGGTATTTAGGATGGATTGAGAAAGGTCAGCTAAGTAGTCTCAAGGCCAATCAGGAGGCTGACAGAATATTCAGGCAGGTAAGACTCAATAGTGGGCTTCAGGAGTGAATTAATAACAGAGATGAAAGGAGGCAGATGAGAGAGTTAATGTTACCAGGATTTAGTATTTGTTGGATATAGGGGCTTAAAGAGTAGAAAATGGTTTCCACTTTTTTATCTTGGGCTATTGAGAAGATAGTGGAGCCATTAACACAAATGGGTTAGAAATCTACAAAAAGAGGGGACTCCGGGGAATAGGGCACCAGCCCCATATACCAGAGGTGGTAGGTTCAAACCTGGCCCTGGCCAAAAAACTCCAAAGAAAAAAAAAAAAAAGAAAGAAAAGAAAAAGAAAAAAGAAATCTACAGTAAGAGTAATCTGGTCGGAGGAACTGGAAAAGTGGAAAAATAATATGATATTTAGGCAGAAGCTGAAAACTATGCCTCTGTGTGTGCACACGTGCACCTGTGTCTGTCTGTATAGCTCAGAATGGTAAAGATGAATTTGAGAGTCATCTGCACAGAGCTAAAGGTAATAATTTTGTGGCCAAGGTCTTCCAGAAAGACAAGATAAGGCAAGTAGGTAAAGGAGAGTTAAGGTAGTGAGTTCCTGCAGGTTTACAAGTACAGGATGGACAGGGGGGAGCAAGTAAAAGAGAAGACAGCCAATCGGGGAGGCAGAAAGAGAACTCGAAGGGGAGGGATGTGAAATCCAAGGGGAAAATAAGCCAGGTTCACTCAAAAGACTGGAGCCAGTTGACAGTGGTAAGGACCAGGGACAGAATTGAATCTGATGCACAGGGAAGCAGCAGCAGCAGCAAATCCAGTATAGAAAGTAAATCCAGGGGAGTTACAGGTTCTGAAGCCAAAAAGTATTAAGCAGCGGCAAGGAAGGACAAGCATTCTGTCTGGAAGCAGAGTCAAGAAGACACCATGTGATGGCAGACGGCCCCTCAAGAAAGCTGGGGAAAGGCTTGCTCAGGGAACCTGCCATATTTATTGGTAAAGTAAATGGAACCTGGAAAGAGATAAAAGTCACAATTCAAGAGGAACCCTAATAAAGGAAATACAGCCTTTAAAGATGTAGGGGGCATCAGAGAAAAAAAGGTGTGGATGAAGAATTAATTTCAAAAAAGAGGAAAGTTCGTATTCAGAAAGCAGAAAAATTGTTTGTGAATAAGTAACCTTTCACGGATAAGGCTAACGACATTTTTAATGTGTAAAAGCGATCAACTAAATTATGGATTTTAAGACTGAGAACATCCTCCAATCGGTCCATCCTCTTCTCAGATACGTCAACGAGGAAAACAGTTGTTTTAAAAAGTGTCAAGGTCAAAAGATGCCCTGCTGGTAAGAGAATGGTGATTTTTTTTTAGTATCAGTAATGAATAATTCAGTGTATCTCTTTCCGCAATTCCAGGTTATAAGCAAGTCCAACAGGCTTCTTGGCTGGGAAAAAAAACTTTCTCTATAGATGGCTAAAAGTCCTGTGACTTTCTACATTATAAATTGCCTCTGATTATAAAACAAGCCACCTGTCCTGCTGCCCCCTGAGCCTCTCTTTAGTGGTAGTTCATCCATCCTTTGTTCTACCCTGCATTCCTAAAGGATCAATATTTGACCTCTTACTCAGTGTCAGTTAATGATCTGCCTAGTTGTGAAAGTAGACACGTGAATAGTCACGGAACCACACTCTGCCGTTGCTCTAGTACACACAGAATGCTCACTCCGCAGACATGAAGAGGATGGCCAGGTATCTACTTCAGTTCAAACAGGCGCTGTGTCCCCATTCAGGGCAACGAGTGACCTCGTCACTAATGCAACTACAGGGCTGGATGACAGCAGTTCAGGACTGACAATTAGTGCTCCTCAGAACACGGTAGAAGCTGATAAATATTAAGAAATGACAAGATGACTATCTGGAAGAAGGCCACCTAGTTATTACCCAGGAGTTTTTCATAAGGTTGGAGACAACTGTTGGTTCTTGTAAAAGCTTTTCTTTCACCTACATAAGTTGATAAACTATGAGATTAGGTATTTTGACAGGAAATAAAAAGAACTAAGAAAGTAACAATTTACTAGACCCAGGGTTTGCAAATGTAAAAGTACTCCGTAATAAAATAGTATATTCCCACTCCATATCTCTTTCAAATTCGGGGAGCTGTTGTGCTTTTCTTTAACATAAGTGGTCTATAAACTCAGACATGTCATACGTACAAAATAAACCTTCTAGTTTCTTATCTGGATACATCTGGAATAAGAACAGATGGTACCGTACCTTCAACTGCTTTTCAACTCTGATTTATATAACACAAAACTCATCTTGGCTTTACATGCTCTCACCTCTTCTGCCCTCTCTTCTGCTTCTGTAGTTTCTGTTTCTTTTGGCCTTGAACATTCTAAATACTAAAACCTCAATGATGCAATTGCAAAATGAGGAAGTAAGGGAAGGATTACTTGGGAAGGATTATAGTAAAATGCTACAAGAAGTTATTACCTTGTGATGGGACTATTAGTAACTTAATTTCTGTTTTATAATCCTATATATTACCTCCCTTATAACTTTTAATATTTGCTGAAAAATATATAAGATTTGATATTGTTTTTATAATAAAAAACTATGTGATACACTTTGAGAAAACTATTATTGTAAACTGTGTCTGAATCATTTACTTTTTTCTTTGTAATTCTATAGAAGCACTTCTGAATAAAGCTAGGATCACTAGCAATTCTTAATTCTTGCTTCTCAGATTTATATAAAAAAACACCTTCTTTTTATAACTAATTTAAATACAGGTATGTGTGCTATTATACAAACATATATTTCTGTACTTTCTGATGCTTAATGGAATTGCAAGTAAAGAAAACCAAATTTAGGACCACACCTGAGATTCAAGATAAGCAATTTTGCTTGCTTAAACCAAATTGAAACCCAAATAATTCATTTTTAGCCACACTAATCCCTATGCAACACAACCAGTAAATCTTATTTTGATTTTATTCATTTTGCGTGGCAAATATTGTGGTCAGCATTCTGACTTCATGGAAAAAAGGGACGTTCAGCTAAAGCAACATGGCTCTTATTCTAATTTAAACTACTACAGCTTTCCTAAATGCAAAAATTCACCTTGCTTATAAAACGCATTCAAATAACGAGATAAACACATTTTGTGAAAGTTTGAAGATACTGAGTTCTTCTCCCCCTACATTCCCTAAATTCAATGGAACTATAACACCTGAGAGCTAAAAGTGTTAATTTAGAAAATTTCTTACATAGAAATATATCCCATTTCCTGCCAAGTCCAGACAACTGAGGTATTTCCTGTTCTATGCAACTCTTCCTAAAGGCCTAGTTTACGAAGATTTTTATATTATATTCCAAGAGAAATGTATATGTCAATGTTACTGCATGCTGAGAAGTAACCTAAGGGGGAAACTGTCCCACAAGGATGATGTTCCTTGTTGGCAAAGTCTGTGTCTTTTAGGAGGAAGAGTGGCTCAAAGGAGTCAAGTTGGCAGAGAAAGAGAATATATGGCGATAAATCAATTATCTATCATCCCCTGGGAAGGAATGGCTTTGACTGCCGCATTGACTACCTGAGAGGATTATTGTGAAGATAAAATGAGAATGTAGGTGAAAGCATTTTATAAACTCTAAAGTGTTTTGAGGAAATTGGTATTTGTCCTGAACAAGTTCCATCCACTTGTGTCTAACCAGTATCAAAATAGAAAAGTTACACGACATCGTGAAGTCGAATGTTTACTTAGGCTGAGAAAATGGATCACGATTAGGAACGTACTGATTTGTAAAACTCTTTCATTACTTTCAAAATGAGATTTCAAGCAGTATGTTACCAACAGGATAATATTGTTTGAGTTTTCTATCAAGAAATGGTGCAGTTTGGGGGGCAAAAGTCATCAAGTCACAGGACGAATTTCTAGTGCTCTTTCCTCTTACTCTACTGCGTTGTTCCGGCTCCACGGTGAGCTAACTGGTTCTGCTCGCTTCTCTCCTGCCATTTGTATTTGGTATTTATTGTTCGGATTGCATTTTTGATCATCACACCGCATTCATAGTTGACAGACTAATTAATATGATATGTCTCCATTATTCCATTTTCAGAAAATATTAGCCTTATAATACCTGTGCTTACATTGAAAGTAATACATGCGGTTTTCCAGGTACAATGTTTTATGGATAAAAAACTGCTCACAACTTCCACGGACAAAAACAGTGCTGATTACAGATCATTCAAACAAATGTTCTTTGATTTGGCTATTATAACCACGTCTGTCTCTGCTAAGGGGGAGAAATAAAACTAGTGATATAATTCCCTATGTGTTGAAACCTTTTAGCTGGGAACAGCTTTTTAATGGCTTTTTTTGCAGTCAGCAAGAAATGTACATTTATTCAACTGAAAGGAACAATGATGATAAGGAGGGGAAAAAAAAAACGTTCCAACTCTTGTTTCACTACATGATTTTGAAGATGGTTTTGTGAAGTTTCATTTACAGTCTCTAACAAAGCAAATCAAGAGACACATATATTATCTCTGGATAGAACACAATAAAAGTATGAAGAGAAATAAAATGACTTCATTGGATTGATATAGCAGTGTCTCTGCCCAGACAGGGCCTATTTTATTCCTAATCATAAAGAATTGGCTGGCAAATGTTAGGTATTTATTCACATTTGAAAAAAAATTTCCAGCTCAATGCAATATAATAACTCACCTAATGATCACAGCCTTCGTAACAAAGGAACTAGCAGGATGTTGCAAATATGTCAGTGCAGAACAGGGGAAAACATTACCACGCTCATCTGCTAGATGGCTTCTCTCTAATTAGATGACTGCAAGAATCTCAGCTGAAGTCACCTCTTCATCACCAACATTGGGGAATGTCAAAATAGTGTGCTGATTGCCAGACTCAGGCACATCCAGAGACTATATCGATATTGGTTATAACAGAATTTCGTCTCCCTCTTTTTTTTTTTTTTGAATGGGTACTCTGTGAAATATTTGAAATGGAATCTCTGAAAATGCAGTTCAGTTTAGACAGGGATTGACCTCTGAAGTCAGCAAGTCAAACAAAAATCTGGTAGAGTCAAAATTACCATTGAAAAGCTATTGTGCTACCCTCAGACCGCCAGGACTCAGGCCCTCATAAGTCCGAAGACTAAGAGTTGTCTCCTGTTTCCCTTTGCGTTTTATTATAGCTGTGACTTCCCCTGGAATAGTGGAAGTCAGGATCTAATTTGAATCAGGGAAAATCCCATGAATCATATTCATTCATTCCCCCCTTCCTTTTCATCCCTCCCTATTTCTCTGTCTCTCTCTGTCTCTTTCTCTCTTCCTCCTTCCCTCTTTCTCGCTTTCAAGCTCTCTCTCACTTCTCCTCCTCTCCCTCTTTTTCTTCTTCTTCTTCTTCTTTTTTTCAGAGCCTGTATGATACAATTCATGACATTGAAATGCGTGGAATACTATTGTCCTATCCTGAACCTGACTATGCAATTCTGAATATGTAAATACATTATTTTTCCCTTTACCTTAAGACACTGTTTTGGGATAGGTATTACTACCTCCATTTTTAGATAGGGAAACGGAAGCTGACAGAACTTATAAAACTTGTAGGTCAGTGACAAGTCTTAAATTCAAAGGGTCTGAATTTCAAAACCTGTGCCTTTATACTTCCCCCATGGCTGGAAAAGTAGAAAAGTAATTGAAGTATGGCACACAACCAAACTTGGCCAGATTACTCACATACTTTTTAGAGTGCTACATTAAAGGTTTTAATTAAATAACAAGTGAATCTCAGGGTTGGAGAAAGTATTAGTGATCAGCGGTAACTCAGGATACGTTGTTTAATCTCTTTTTTTTTTTTTTTTTGACACAGAGTTTCACTATGTCGCCCTTGGTAGAGTGCAGTGGTGTCACAGCTCATGGCAACCTCAAACTTTTGGGCTTAATTGATTCTCTTGCTTTAGTCTCCCAAGTAGCTGGGATTTCAGGGCCCCCCCCCCAGTGCCCTGCTAATATTTTGTTGTAGTTGTCACTGTTGTTCAGCTGCCTAGCCAGTTTCAAACCCACCAGCTTCAGTGTATGTGGCTGGTGCCATAACCACTGAGCTACAGGAGCTGAGCCTGTTTAATCTCTTCTATCCATCTTCTCAGCCAGGCCCTCATCAGGTTCACCTAGAGCATTGCTGACTTTTCCCTGATCATTGTTTTTTTTTTTTTTTTTTTTTTTTTTACTTTGAACTCCTCCCTTTTTAAAAACCAATGTGGAAATTTTATAAGAATCTTCCTAAAACATCATTTTTATCACATTATTGCCCTCTTTAAATTTTTTTAATTGCTCCTGCTGATGGTTAATTGTATATATTGTCTGAGCCATAGTACCAAGATATTTGGTATTTGGTCAGGTATTATTTTGGATGTTTCTAAAAAGGTTATCTTTTTGATAATATTAACATTTAAATCAATGGACTTTCAGCAGGGCATATAGCCCTCCATAGTGAGTGGGTTTCCAATCAGTTGAAAGGCTTAAAGACTGACCTCCTTATCAGAAAGAAGAAATCATGATAGCAAACTGTCAGCAAACTGGACTAGCTCTGCAACTTGAGCTCTTTCCTGAGTCTCCAGTCTGCTGGTGTACCCTACCAGATATTCCTGTGTGGTGTGTGGTGTATGTATGTGTGTGTGTGTGTGTGTGTGTGTGTGTGTGGTGTAAGGACACATCCCACTGACTTTGTTTCTCTACACTACATATCTTCTGTTTCACCAGGCTAAGCCCTTGGTCTTGAGTTCAGTGCTTTCTGTTATTAGAAAGCATCTCTTCATTTGAATTCATTTCCTGTCTCAATTTTTCATATACTTCTTTCAACATAGTTGAGATTGATTCACTTATTTCCTCTTTTCCCCAATCTTTGCCTAAAACTGTCAATAAAATACTGAAAATATTTAACAAGTTTGTACTTTTTTCATCCCCCACCTCTACATCAGCTTTCCTTACCTAGAATAGTAAAGTTTGAAAGCTATAGCACAATATCATAGCTTACAAGCAACAAAAATTTATTTCTCATACTTCTGAAGTTAAGGAAGCCCGAGATCATTTTCAGATCATTTCAGATTAATTTTCTGGTGAAGGCTTGTTTTCTTGTTCATACATGGAAGTTTCCTGCTGTGTCCTCATATGGTAGAAAAGGCCAGGAGTCTCCCTGGGGCCTCTTTTACAAGGATGCTAATCACATTTATGGGGGTTCTGACCTCATGACCTAATCTTCTGCCTTAATTCATTTTGTGCTGTTTTAACAGAATACCATAGACTGGATAATCTGTAATGAACAGATATTTACTAGCTTACAGTCCTGGAGTCTGGGAAATCCAAGATGAGGTGCTGGCATCTGGTGAGGACCTTCCCGTTGTATCATCCCACAGCAGATGGGCAAATAGAGGGCAAAAGAGAGCAAAGGATGGACTCATAGCCCTGATCCCAGTTATAATTGACATTAATCCATTCATGAGCATCGAGCCTTCCTGACCTAAAAACCTCCCATTGGACCCCACCTCCAAACTTTGTTACATCAGTGATTTTTATACACATGCCTTTTTTAAAAAAAAAAAAAATCTTTTTCAATTAAAATCATAACTGCATACATTTATGGGAGGCAATGTGATGATTTAATATACAAAGTAGAACACTTAAATCAAACTGATTAGCATAACTATCACCTCACTTATTTTTTGTGGTAAGACATTTAAAATTTACTCTTAGTTATTCTGAAATATACCCTTGTATTGTGCACATTAAGAGATACCACCAAATGCCCTCCTCTTCCCACTAATCTCCCTCTCCCCTGCCCTTCCCTCTCCCTTCACTCCCCTCCCCCTTGCTAGACTATATTTGTGTTTTATCATTAGTATGAGTGTGTGTTTATGTATTGGTTTCATAACAGTGTTGAGTACATTGGATACTTTTTTCCTATTCTTGAGATACTTTACTAAGAAAAATAGGATCCAATTCCATTCATGTAAACACAAAAGATGTAAAGTCAAGTCTCCTTCAGAGAAGTTTCTCTTCAAGTCCCTTGCCAACCCTGAGATGGGATCACTTGTTCTCTCCTTACTAATACATTTGAGCTCTCTGTGGATTCTGGTTATTAAACCTTTGTTGGAGACATAACCAGCAAATATCTTCTCCCATTCTGAGGGCTGTCTGCTTGCTTTACTCACTGTGTTCTTGGCTGTGCAGAAGCATTTAGTTTGATGAGGTCCCAGTAGCGTATTTCTGATGTTGCTTCGATTGCCTGAGGAGTCCTCCTCATAAAATTTTCACTCAGGCAGATTTCTTCAAGTGCTTTCCCTACACTTTCTTCTAGTATTTTTATAGTTTTGTGTCTTAAATTTAAATCTTTAATCCAGTGAGAGTCTATCTCAGTTAGTGGTGAAAGGTGTGGATCCAGTTTCAGTCTTCTGCAGGTCGCCAGCCAGTTTGCCCAGCACCATTTGTTAAATAGGGAATCTTTTCCCCACTCAATGTTTTTAATTGGCTTGTCAAAGACCAAGTAATGGTAACTAGCTGGGTTCATCTCTTGGTTCTCTATTCTGTTCCACACATCTACCTCTCTGTTTTTGTGCCAGTACCATGCTGTTTTGATCACTATCAATTTATATTATAGTCTGAGGTCTGGTAATATAATTCTTCCTGCTTTGTTTTTATTTCTGAGTAATGTCTTTGCTATTTGAGGTTTTTTCTGATTCCATATGAAATGAAGTATTATTTTTTCTAGATCTTTAAAGTATCACAGTGGGGCTTTAATGGGAATTGCATGAAAATTATATATTGCTTTGGGTAGTATGGACATTTTAACAATGTTGATTCTTCCCAGCCATGAGCATGGTATGTTTTTCCATTTGTTAACATTTTCAGCTATTTCATCCTTAATAATCAGAGAAATGCAGATCAAAACTACTTTGAGATGTCATCTAACACCAGTAAGAGTAGCCCATATCCCAAAATCACAGATGCTGGTGTGGTTGTGGAGAAAAGGGAACTCATCTACACTGCTGGTGGGATTGCAAACTAATACGTTCCTTTTGGAAAGATATCTGGAGAACACTTAGAGAACTAAAAATAAACCTGCCATTTGATCCTATAATTCCTCTACTAGGTATATATCCAGAAGACCAAAAATCACATTACAACAAAGGTATTTGTATCAGAATGTTTATTGCAGCCCAATTCATAATAGCTAGGTCATTGAAGAAGCCCAAGTGCCCATAGACCCATGAATGGATTAATAAACTGTAGTATATGTATACCGTGGAATACTATGCAGCCCTAAAGAAAGATGGAGACTTTACCTCCTTCATGTTTACATGGATGGAGCTGGAAAATATTCTTCTTAGTGAAGTATCTCAAGAATGGAAGAAAAAGCATTCAATGTACTCAGCCCTACTATGAAACCAATTTATAGCTTTCATAGGAAAGCTATAACTCAACTTTAGCCCAGAAATATGGGAAAAGGGGAGATGGAGGGGAGGGGAGAGGGGAGGATGGGTGGAGGGAGGGTAATTGATGGGATCACACCTATGGTTCTTATAAATGTACATGTGAATCTTTCTAAATGTAGAATATAAATGTCTTAACACAATAACTAAGAAAATGACATGAAGGCTATGTTAATCAGTTTGATGAAAATATTTCAAATAGTATATAAAAACAGCACACTGTACCCCATGACAGTATTAATGTACACAGCTATGATTTAATAAAAAAAAATAAATAAAGTCAAGTCTCCATCTTTTTATGTGTGAATAATATTCTGTGGTATACATATACACATGCTTTTGAGAGATACATTCACATCATAGCACCTACTAAAGGCCTACTTCCTAATAACATAACCACAGGGGTTAGAGTTTCAACATATGAATTTGGGGGCGGCACAAATATTCAGACCATAGTATTGCACTCATGGCCTTATAAGGTCTATATATTTCTCGTGTGCAAAATACATTCATTGCATCTCAATAGCCTTCAATCTTAATTAATTCCAGCATCAACTTGGAAGTTAAAGTCCTAAGTTTTATCTAAATATCCGTGAATTAGATAAAAGTAAGACTCAAGGTACATTTCAGCCTGAAGTGAATTTCCCTTCAGTTGTGAGCTTGTGAAATAAAGTGAGGCAAGTGCTTCTAAAATACAATTGTGAGACTGGCGTAGGATAGGCAGCCCCATTCCAGAGAAAAAGGAAAGAAAAAAGAAATGGCTGGTCCTCAGCAAGGCCAAATCCTAATAAGGCAAATGACATTCAACATTATAGCTGAAGAGTAAATATCTTCAGCTCCATGTCTGCCCTCCAGGCCCAAAAGGGCTATATGGTCCTGCCTTACAAACCCACTAGGGTGAGAATACCACCTTCTGTACCCACTGACATAGCAGAGAGTTCTGCTCTCCTGGTTTTGTGCAGCTCCAACTTCACAATGTCTCTGGGTCGGGATTGTGCTGGTCCATTTTATGGCTTATAGATGGTATTTTATTGCTGTCTTCATGTGATAGAAGGAGCTAGGGGTCTCTCTCAAACCTTTATATAATTTCCCTACTATAATTCATAGGAACTCTTTATTAGGAAAGGTACAGGCATCAACTTGATGTCAACTTATAGTGGACAACTGAAACTCTATTGAGAAGGACTCTCTGGCTGCCTGTTGCCTCACAACAAAGAGTATTATAAATAATGAGCAGTGTCACGGGGCTGGGAGGAGAAGGGATTCAAGTGTGCTGAGCGCTACTATATTTGCCATCCTTGTTGTAATCATAATCCAGAGGTAGTGCTAGAACATCATGATTTGTCAAAAACTTGGAAAACTCCAAGTCTTAGATTTGTCACATAAGGAGACAACCTTCAGTGATCACTGTTTCTTCTGGTTTTAGGAGGCAGGAATAATCACCAAGTACATGAAGCAAAATTTAAAAAATGAAAATTATATATTTATTGATTTAAATGAAGAAAGAAAAAAGTAATTGTGTTTTCTTTTTCTACAATAACGCCATCTTATAAGTGTACATTCTTTAAAAGTTATCTTTTCATGCAATAATACAGTCGTAGTCCATTTCCTGCTACTATGACAGGATAACACAGACTCAGAAACCTATTAAAAAAGATAGTTATTTGGTTCACAGTCCTGGACACTAGGAATTCCAAGACTGAAGGAATGCATCTGCTGGGGTCCTTTCTCTGTATTATCCATGGGAGAAAGCAAGTGGGCATGTGAGACAGAGAGAAAATCAGAACCAAACATACCCTTTTTATAACTAACCCATTCCCACAACAACTAACTCATCTTCATGATAATGACTTGAATCTGAATCTCTTCATGAGAGCTGAGGCTCCGAGACATAACCATCTCTTAAAGCTCTCACCTTTTAATACCATCACATTGACAAACTTCAATAAGAATTTTGGAGGGAAACACTCAAATAATAGCAGCCAACATTTGCTGAGTGAGTATCCATTACAAAAGTCAACTTTTTCAATATTCAAAAAAATGTTTTGGGTGGCGCCTGTGGCTCAAATGGGTAAGGCGCCAGGCCCATATGCTAGAGGTGGTGGGTTCAAACCCAGCCATGGCCAAAAAAAAAAAAATAGTTTTATGAAGAAGGTGGGAACTTACCTCCTAGTTGACCACCACTAAGTCCTTCTCTTTGTGTTTGCTCATGGCATTCCTTCATTAGGGGACAGGTCTATTCTCTCCCTTACCTTGAATCTGGGCTGGCCTGGATGACTTGCTTGAACAGTAGAATGTGGTATAAATGACATTCTGAACCTTCCCAGGCTAAGTTTTAAAAAGACTTATAGTAAAAAGATTTACAGCTTTCACAATAACTCCCAAAAGGCTCCCCATGAATCAGCCATGATTGAATAAATCTGCCTACCTCCCTGAAACTGCCATACTTTAAAGAATATAAGCAAACTGTATGGAGAAGCTACATGAAAGGGTAGTTTCTATGAAGAAGAAGTTTCTATGAAGAAGTTCTATCCATTGTAGCCCAAGCATGACACATATGAGTGAAGAAACTGTCCTGGATCCATACCCAGTAGATGTAACATGAAGAAGCACAAAAGAACCTAGTGAACAGAAAGAGCAAAGCTCCCTTGCCATGTTCCCTGTCATATTATTCCAGATGTTCAGAACTCCACGACTATAGCCCTAGTCATCAGGGACCAAAAAGACAGCCACCCATTCTGAACCTTGTATGAATTCCTAAATCACTAAACAGAAAAAACAATGAAATGGTCATTATTTTATATCGCCAGGCTTGAGGTTTGTTTGTTACACAGCAATACATAACCAAAACAAAGGAGGTATTATTAGATCCATTTTACAGATGAGGCAGCTGAAATTCACAAACATTAATATATATTCTCAAGGTCACAGAGCTGGTAAGTAGTAGAGCTGGAATTTAGAACTATACTTAGACTAATTCCAAAGCTTAGGATGTGAACTAATATGCCAACATTTCTACCAAAAAATCTATGATACAAAGATAAGAGTCTATTAATCGTATAGTCCATTATTAATCAAAGCACCAAAAGTTTAAAAGACTTATATATTTTATCTAGTTGGTGGAAGAGCCAGAACAAAATCTTGGTCTCCTTACTCCAAGTTTAGTGGATGTTTGAGTCAATCTTGTGTTGTTGTATGATGG
This sequence comes from Galagoides demidoff, assembly GCA_963574575.1. Taxonomy (NCBI): domain Eukaryota; kingdom Metazoa; phylum Chordata; class Mammalia; order Primates; family Galagidae; genus Galagoides; species Galagoides demidoff. The sequence goes on from CAUYQV010116865.1 coordinate 21,112, forward strand.
AGACTGGTAATTTATATAGAGTTGTGTAGTAATGCATCACTTACAGACAAAGAAACATTCTGAGAAATTTATTATTAGGTGATTTCATCATTGTGTAGACATCATAGAGTGTACTTGTACAAACCTAGATGCTGCAGTCTACTATACACTTGGGCTATATGGTGTGGCCTATTGCTTCTAGGCTACAAACCTGTATAGCATGTTACTATATAGAATACTACAGACAACTGAAACACAGTGATAAGTACTTGGGTACCTGAATAAATCTAAACATAGAAAATATACACTAAAAATATACTATTATAATCTATGGACCACTATTGTATATGTGATCCAGAATTGACTGAAATATCATTATGTGGTCCATGGTTATATTTTGCTTATGATTCTGGTGGCTGAAAAGTCCAAGTTCATGGAGCTGGCATCTGTTCTGCTTCCCCCAAGAACCACACGAGGCATCACAACACTGAAGAGAAGCAAAAAGCAAGAAAGAATGTACAAAAATATGTGCAGAAGAGGCAGGGATCCCTTATGAAAAACAAATTCTCTTGGGCACTAATCTATTCCCAAGAGAAATAGTTCAGTCTCATGGGAACAAGAGCTTGCTCACTACTTTAAGAATGGCACCAAACTTCCCAGGAGGGCACAACTGCCATAATCCAAATGCCTCCATTGCCCCCCTTAAAGATTCTATCTCCTAATAATGTCCATTGTGGCATGAGTTTTGGTTCCAACATAAGCTTTGGTAGGAACCCCCCAAACCATGGCAGTAAGTTTTCTATTTTTTTCCCTTTCTCTCTTCTTTCCTATTGTAAAATATGTGACTCTTATCAAATAACTATACATACAGAGTACATGTATATATTACGTATTTATTTCATATATGTATATATAGCATATATACACATACTATCTTTTCTGCATGTAACCATAAAAAATTTACTCAATCACATAAATCTGAGAAGCCACAAAATTCATTCAATTTAAATACAGGAAAGCAGATTAGTTCCTTAAGTGAACTAATCTTAAATCCTATGTGTGAAAAAGTAATAAGAGATGAATATTTAAAATAGGTAATAATTCTGTTTTAACCAAAGTCTTATAATTGAAATGGTTGAAGTACCAGTCAGAAGGGAATTGCACTAATTAAGATGAGATGAACTTATTTAAAAAGGATAAAAAGTAAAGCCTGGAAATGTCTGAGGCAATGTAGAAGGCATTGAGAAACAAAACATATTGGTTACTTTAATCCAATGGCAATTAAAATTAATTAGTATTCTTCAGCAGAGCATTGTGGTGTGTAGATTCTAGTACTCTACAGGCTAATGTTGAGTATTGCTTGAACCTAGAAGTTCTAGATTGCAGTGAGCTATAATGATGCCACTGTGCTCTAGCCTGGGCGACAAAGAAGAGAGACTCTGCTTACCAAAAAAAAAAAAAAAATTAAGTTGAAGGAGCTAAGAAAAATTTGCCCCAAAATATGACTTGTTGGTATGAAGAATATTTCAAATTAAAGGCCATTCATGATCAGGAAGCATTGAAGGAGGCCTTTCCTCTGTCTATATCAGTGGTTCTCAACCTTCTTAATGCCTCAGTGTATTTTTATTGTTAAAAAGGGGTTGGGAACCACAGGTTGAAAACCAATGATATACCTAAAACCTGAGTAACTTTAAAATCAGAAGAGGCTGCTGACTTCCTTATTACATGGTAATAAAAATGGTCCCATGGTCATTTGAAGCACCAAGACCGAGACCCATCTCTCAGGTTAATCTACAAATAAAGCTATTTCCGCCCATCTACACACATCCCCACTAGCAACCACTTGCTGCACATATACTTTCCACATTCCTCCCCTCTCCCTTCTAAATGGCATCTATAAAGGGCGCTGACCATCACTGAGACTTTGGCATGTGATTCCCCGTATAGCATTTGGAAATAAACCTTTCTCTTATTAATCTACCATAATTGTGAGCTAATCTTTCAGTGAACCAAGCAAAGGGAAAAGGGCAGGTTTTGCTGCAATCCCTACAGTAGCATTCTGTTATAAATGAACAACAGCCATGGCGGAGTTTCTCATAAGGTGAATCTATATATTTATTAAGTTCAATTTAAAACCTATTGTATAACATTAAATTAAATTTATATACAACAAGATATCCCGGTTTTGAAACTTTATATAAGACCTCTAGGAGTGTTTGTTACATAGGGGACATTAACTATTTGTGAAATATTTATGGAATGAATGAATGGCATCAAGAACCTTTCTTTTAAATACTATGGATTAGAACAGTTTGAATTGTTGCCTGGCAAAAATTAAGTAAAAAGTAAGATTTTCACACAAAGAAAACTGTTCATTTATTTACATTGAACAGGATCTATGTGGCCTATATCTGTATTCAGTTAATCAATCCAAAGAGCACTCTGGGCAGTGGGAGAGTGAGAACTGCAATCTCCTTCCCTGGGTGCTCTGTTTTCTGCATGTTGACAACCCTTTCCATTCCCTAACACACCAGCCATCTCAGGCTTCACACTTGCTCTTCTCTCTGCCTCAAATCCTCTTACCCTAGATATCTGCATGAGTCACTCCCTCAAAGATACAATTTTCTGCTTAAATGTCTTCTTTCCAGAGAGACTTGCTTATATTTGTTAATATAAGCACATTGGCTACAAATTAATTCCACACCTACCTAAGATACAATCTTCTGGGCCCTTTTTTGTTAAATGATTCTCAACAACCTGTGTTGTTGGCTCCATTACACACACTTATTTCCCCATTTATGGTGTATCTTCTCTATTGGAATTAAATCCCATAAAGGCATGGACACTGTTGTTCTTGCTCACTTCTATATGGCTCAATATCTAGAATAGTTAATGGCACAGCGAAGACCTCTTTAAAATTTGTTACAATTAAATATGTTACATTAGGAAGAAACTAGAGAAGGTCAGGCAGCAAGGTGAATCAACATCCCTCCTCCGAAATCTGTGATGAATCCTCATCAGAATCCCTTCTGTCTAGACAAGATGGTACTCTGAGATGCTCAGAAGTGCCATGGAGAATTTACATTCTGCCCTTAAATAAAGAGAGGCTACCCTGGCATTTTAAATAGGAATTCAATCCTCAATATAGGAATTTCAGCCAGTATCATACATTGCATCATTCAAAAAACAATCAAGTGTCAATTAGGCCATTTTGAATAAAATAAACTAAATCAAATAAAAATTAAATGCAAACATCAATACACTGTTAAATTTAAAATACTGTTAAAACTTAAAAAGAGGAAATAGCTTAAAATTAGCATGAAAATTAAGCAAAAACAGTTAAACTGAGTTGTTAAACAGGGCCATTAAGGAGACAAAGTACCACTCAGGCTATTTGCTAACCAAATAACAATTTGTTAATATAAGCACATTGGCTGCAAATTAATTCCTTATAATGTAAAATGGGCACTGGTTTCATTCTCTTCACTGACGCAAACATCTACCCTCTAAAAGTGAGCAGTAGAGGAAAACAGGGTAAAAAGAAATGCACTTTTTTATTCTGGAAATCCTTGGTTGAAACTTAACATGATGAATTATGATGTTTTTCTTTTTTTTCGTTTTGTAAAATTAAGTAGATCTTTTCATAAGGGAGGGGAAACATATCCAGGGTCACACGTTTGCTCCTCTGTATTACTGTGGGTTTGACCTTGCCACTGTGACCATAAATAGTACTATGTATTTCGTCTAATCTACTCTTGAGTATTCCCAGTGATGGCACCTTAGTGACCTTTTCTTAGCAAATTATTCCAAAATTTAATCAACTCTACATTTAGAAATACTTTTCCTAATGTCTAACCTAATGGTCTAGTTTCAGGCTGTTACACCTCGTTATATACTACTTTTAACAGCCTTAACAAATTCTTGTTCTTATTGGGTTGTTTCACCTCCCAGGTATCTATGCTGAATCACAGCCATTTGTACAGTCTGTTTTCAAAACTGAATTGGGCAAATAACGTTCCTCTAACTCACTGAAAAGACTATGATCTGCAAATCCTCTATGGCCCTTATTACTGTGCTCTAGATTCTAAAGAACTGGAATGGCTTGGCATTTAACATGTCCAAGTGAGGATAGCGTGTTTCCTTTCTGGCATCGTGCAAAGCTATCACCTGAGTTTAGTCAGCTTCAAAATGGAAATGAATCTGCCCATATGATATTATTGAAGGTCACCAACCAAAATGGCCTTAATGTTTCTCTTGGCTTGACTAAACTTTAAATGGGTTTCTTTCTGACTATAGGTCCCAACTTCCCTTTTCTTAGAAGGTTTACTTTAGAAAACATGAAATTGTAATTTCTTTCACTGCCCCCTCTTTACTA